>JAJHUR010073807.1:0-17339 GCA_027495735.1 Lutjanus campechanus
TGTGTTCTAAAACCCGTGGCATATAAAAAGGTCCTGTATAGAGCCTTCAGAGAGGGCTCTGGGTGGAACCACTACACCATAGAAGGGTTCTCCTTTCACAGAAGGTTCTAGCTGTGACCCTTTATACTGGGTCCGAGACAGAGTTCTCTGAATAAGTTTCAAATGGAACCTTAGTAAAAGGTTCTACTCGGAACCAAACAGGCTTTCCTCTATGGGTAGGAACCCTTTAGGGTTTTAGTTAGCACCTTTATATCTAAGAGCGTACGGTACAACAGACAGTTAACACACAGAGAGAATGAGCAGGTCCCCATTAGGCCACAACCCTTGAATCCAGTCTGCCTCTGGGGCTCACACTCGGGTGAAACACCCCGGCAGGAGCAGTGGCCTGATTATGCTGTTTATTAGATTAGAGAGTTGTTCTAGGCACCATGCCAGCAGGGAGTCACTCCATAAAGACAAAAGCCAGTGCCTGCACATCCAGTGTAAACAGGAGAAGGAAATACAGTCCATGAGTGAGGGAGAGGCGAGAAATAAAACAGACATCCAGTGAGCAGCAGCTGCTACAATCACAGCTCATGTCAGCACAGAAAGACAGAAGCACAGCAACACAATATTTACTGAAAGATGAGTGAAAGTGTAATAGTACGTGTAATAAGAAGACACAGAGACACCGATGGCCGTTTTATAGAAACTTCCTAAATTGCAGATCCAATTTTACCTGTTTGGTAACCATGGTAATTAGGATTAGGACATGATTTAGGGAAGAAAGCCATTACAGATTATCCTCACTGAAGATAGGTAAAGGTAATTTTATACAATTATACAGCAAAAATTAATTCTCTTCATTTAACCCGTCATAGTAATAGAAGCAATGGGCAGTGCAGCACCTGGGGACCAACTCCAGTACATTTCATGGTGGAGCCATGCAGGCACGGGGTGAACATGCAAACTCTACACAGAGAGGCCATGGGATTCAAACCCACAGCCTTCTTGCTGTGAGGTGAAAGTGCTAACCACTCTGTCACTATGCTGCCCCTGGGATTGGACTGGACTGCCCCATAGGAAAAGCCACAAGTATTATAATTACACAAGCATCATAAATCCTCAATAAACTAACTTTAGGAGAACTGTTAAGCTTTCCTAACTTTCACTTTTCCACCCGTAGAGGAACCTAACTTACTAACAGTAGCTAACGGTAGCTAACATTAGCGTTGGCTAACAGTAGATAATGGTAGTGTTAGCTCATGGTAGATAACAGTAGTGTTAACTTTTCTCTAACTTTTAACTGTGATGTTAGCTAACAGTGGGATATGATAGTGTGAATCACAGGTAATGGTAGTGTTAACTAACAGTAGCTAACGCCTGTAGTTCACAGTAATATTTTTACCACTATTTAGGTTGCGTCTGAATTCATTCACTCACTCACTGTATTGATACTCTGTACCAGGGATTTTGATATAGAGGACTACAGTGACACACAACTCTTTGCGCCATCATCATGGTACATAATGCCTGGCTGGTGACCAGCGGCTGTACGTTACTTTTCACGGTGCGCTGTAGGATACCGAGTCCATTATAACAGCACGGCAAAATGGCAAACTATGGCAAAGCCCTACTGTTAGCTAACACTACTATTAGCTAGTTAGCAGACATAGCTAACAGTTATGTTACTATAGCTAACACTAGCTAACAGTAATGTTAACCTTTGGCTAACACTAGTAACAGTAGTGTAGCTAACAGTAGCTAAGAGTAGCGTTAGCTGAGAGATCTGTATGACTCCGCTTTTATTGCTTTTACATAATGGATGCCAGATATGATATTGTGGAGACTGTGGCTGCTATCTGAGCCCACTGTCTTTCTTTCAACTCGTGAGTTGGCACTGTTGTAAATTTCCCCCAAATTTATAACACATTTCAGTATGTTTCAGTGTTTAAAAAACAATGTTTAGCTTGGCGAGGTAAGAAAAGTAGTGTTGGTTGGTAGGCACAGGCACAGGTTTATAAGTGATGTTGTATTGAGTATTTGGGATTTCCTAACCTGAAATAAAATAGGATTCCTAGACCAGGATCTGCTTCTGTAATGCCAACTTGAGAAAAATCTCATCTTAGGCTTTTCCTATTTAAAGACTTCAGTTAGGAAGTTTCTGCAATACAGATCTAATTGTAGTCAGGAGGATAAAATACCATCCATGAATGAGGCAGAGACAAGAGATAAAAAAGACATCCAGTGAGCAGCAGCTGCAACGCAGAAAAAAAGAGGAGGAGAAGCAGAGCAACACAACAATTATTGAAAGCCGTGAAAGTGTAATTGCATGTGTAATAAGAAGACACAGATGTGTGTTGAGGTGTAAGTCATTAGGTTAAAAGGAGAGGGATTGTATGCATTCAGACCCTTTTCCTGGTTTTAATTGAGAATAAGAGAGCAGAGAGAGACGGTTCAAACAGAGATGGAAACCCTTGTGGGCAGTACTTTATTGTCCTTTTGTGTTTCCATATTAAAGCAGACCCGTTTCCTGCATCTTTGTATTACAGCCAATTCAAGCAGCTTCCTGTAGTCCCATTAGAAATGACTCATAAAAATCTGTGTCGGCTGTACAGAGCATTCCCAGATTTATTATCATAACACAGCTAGGTAACATTCATTATGGATGTATGCTGCTCACCCGTACAAACGCATAGTTGAACATTTGATTATGTATTCATGTTTCCTACTGTAGACAAATACAAAACTGAATCGTACAGTAGACCTCATTTCAAAGCCTTGCTGCTCACAGAGTATCAACTGTAAATCTGCTTATATTTCAGATAGCAGAGGGAACAAGTGATGCTTCAGGTCATCAAGGCTCATTTTACACACTCACACACATATTGTTCTACTGTATAGCTGTGTGAACTCTCAAACATGCCTCCGACCCCTTTGCCTTATGTCACACATATGGTCATGTTTCTAGTAATAACCGTAATTACCAATTTCCGACTTGTTACTAGCATTCACATCAACACTGAAGTCATGAACCTGGGGACCGTTCATTACTAGTGAGAGGGGGCTGTGTGAAACAGGGGAGGCATGTCAAATAATTTTTTAATCGCTGGGGAGGGTCTTATGTTTTTATTTTAGCAATTGACTCTTCCTAAGTCACTCCCCTTTTCACTCTGCGCTCCAATGACAGTTGAGCGAGCTTGATGTCAAGTGGAACCTCAGTCAACTTTCAACATTTTTTGAACAAAAAAGACATTAAAAATACAAAATACAACCTTTTAAAGGTAATACTATTTTATAATGTATTTAGGTTTATAAAGCCTTCCTGTGTTTGGAAAATGGATTTTCTCTTATTTTCTTTTCTCCCATTTGTGGTTGAGACTGGTGTATTTTGTGACTGAGCTATTGGCTTTAATTGAGTGTTTAATTTGAGTGTACCTGTTCTGTAAATCCTGGGTTGTTGAGAAACAGGCGAATTTATTGTCCTGTTGGCTTTGAGTGCTCATGTGCTGTGCTTTACTTTAAAAACTTTACTTTAAGTGCTAACCTAAAAAAAAAAAACTTTTTGAAAAAGTGAAGAAGAAGGCCAGTGTCCTCACTTTCCAAATATGCACAAAAGTCAAACTGGTCCTCACACAGCCCTACAGTACTTATAAAAATAGCCATGTCCATGTCTTCACCTGCTCTCATGGTCAAACCATCAAGACTTTAACAGCCTGAGAGGTCTATAGTCTGTGTGCATGCAGGATCAGCTGGCAGTAAAAACTCATTTTCACTTGTGAAGGAGATGAACTGACATGAAAGGTCACTAGAAAAAATGACAAATGACCGTGTATTTTAACCCCAAACATATAAATTAATTTAAAAAAAAAAAAAAGCAAATCAAAGGATTTAATTTATCAAATGCAGCAGAATACTGGTGGCACAGAGCCGACGCTGACACAGCAAAACCACAAATCAACAAACCGGTCTCATGACTGACTGACTGTCAGAGTAAATGGCCGGCTGATGGAGGAGGAGGAGGACACAGTGCAGGGCTATCAAGACAAGATAATTACACAACCGGGGAGCAGCGTGGGTGACAAGAGGACACAGGAAGTGATAGATTGAGCCGGCCAAATGTAAATCTCAGTCGGTTCCTTTCACATTACTGTGCTGTCTCCTCACTGACGACAACACCAGGACCAATCTCCGAAGAAAATCAACAAGTCTCCATCTTTGATTCAGGGCATTCACTGATGGATACTGGGTAGTTTTGACAATGTGGTCAGCTGGAAAAAAAACATAATGTGGTGGATTTTCCCATCCATGTGTACTACAACTGATCAATGGACTCCTGCTGATAACCTGCTATTAAAAATACAGATCAATACTTTTTGCTTTAAGATATATACATGCTGCATTACTTTCCAGACAAGCCCCACTGTTGTCTCCACACTGTGATGCCCTGAAGTACAAACTGGAGGAGCAATCACAGAGAAAAAAAAATCCATTCTTCTGTTTTGCAGAGACACTTGACTTTGAATCTAGTACAACTGCAGATCTACACACTCTGCCATGTGTCTTTAATGATGGTTTCAGCAGACTTGGCACTTCTCACAAACAGACACAGACATCAATTTCAGCCCGCCGTAATTGATTTTTGGATGACCTGCAAACACAACAACCTAATAAAGTTGTTGTGGCAGACTTGCTACTAATTGCTTATTTGCACACCCATCAGAAATGGAGTAAAAGGATCATTCATCTGGAGTTGCATTTCTGGCATCCTGATGATTGTAATTCCAATACTCACTTCCTTTTAGCTCTGCTTTTGGTTTCCACCTAATGGCTTTGTCTTGTCTCTCAGGCCTTGTTGTAGACTGACAGCTCAGACACATTTTTTGGCATACACAGATAAATTAAAAAAATCTGCACAGCAATAAAAAAAAACACATGAAATGGGATTTTTGCAAATCAGATCAATTTGGAGGTGGTTTGAAATGTGAAGAATCTCAGTTCGGACGCTCTGGCCACTTAAATCAGATTGTCTTTTGCATCACTCACAACGCAACACACAATGAAAGCATCAAATCCAGAGTGACAGAAGTGCATCAGAGCAGCTGAGCAGCTGCTACTTGCAGAGCAGTTTGGAGAACAACACAGAGAACAGCAGTCAGTGGACAGACTGAAATAAATTGTCTGCTGGCACTTTGGGAAGAGACTTTTGTACACCAACTTGACAGCACAATTGTTTGAAGGGTGTCACCAGCACACGCAGTTACTGACATCTGCATTGTTACCACAGCTGCCCATGCAGATACAGTAGGTTGGTGATGTCGGGACACACAAATTCAATCTGATCACTTGCATGTAACTGTGCGGACAGACTGTCTTAAAGATTTGATTTGAGACACAGATCTGATTTGCCTGCAGTCTGAACAAAGGCTAACTGTGTCTGTCAGCTGTTTGGTGCTGGACAGACAGTGTTCACTGGGTTCCTCGAGGTATTTTTGCAGCAAAAATGCAGCTGTTAGAAACAAGGTGGATACGAGCAGTGAGATTAAACCTAAAGTGATGAGAAGCTTTGAACACTTTCAACTGCTTTCAATTTAATCTGCCTTCAGGTCTCCAAATTTGCAAACAGCTAATTCAAATTCTTGAGCAATTCCATCTGGTGCTAATTGGCAGCTATTTCCAAGTTGGAAAAACAATCGTGCCAATCACATATCTGCAGGGGCCATCATGTGTCAGTAAAAAGTGATGATGGAGAAAATGGCGTGGATGAGATGAAGACAGCTACATAATTTGCTGCAAGTTAACTTTAAAAAACTACTCTTAAATTGGCATATCTCTTCAATCAGCATAACAAATGTTAAGTTACCACTCCTAGTAATTTGTATTGCAGGTTCTGTATCAGCTGTTAATGATGTGAACAGGGCAGCTATAGCACTAATTATTGATTAGTTATCGGGAAAAACAACACCTGTGGTCCTTAAATAGAAAACAGCTCACATGAAACATGAAATGAAACAAAATGACAGTCTCTCAAAGAGTTCCAAGATGTATGACTGTTGCATGTGAAACGGTCGCAGTTTGGTTAGCTTTAGGCTCCAACTTGGTTAGGTTTGTGTTGGATTTAATTAGGTTTAGGCACCAAAGCTACTTAGTTAAGTTTAGTCTGGGTAAGTTTAGGTACCAAAACTACTTGGTTTGGTTAAGGCACCAAAGCTGCTTGGTTAGGTTTAGGTCGGCTAGGTTAAGTGCCAAATCTAATTGATAGGGTTTTAGTTTGGGTAGGTTTAGGCAACAAAAATATTTGGTTAGGTTTAGACACCAAAACAAATTGACTGGGTGTCCTTTGGTTAGGTAATAGGCACCAAAAGTCCTTGGCTAGGTTTGGGCTGGATTTAGTTAGATTTAGGCACCAAAACTAGTTAAGTTAACTTAGTTAAGTTTAGTCTGGGTACATTTAGGTACCAAAACTACTTGGTTGGTTGCAGGCACCAAAACTACTTGGTTATGTTTAGTCTGGCTGGTTTTATGCACCAAAAATACTTGGTTTAGGCACCAAACTACTTGGTTGAGTTTAGTTTGGTTAGGTGGTTAGGTAAGACACCAAAACTACTTTGTTTGGGTTAGGCAACAAAAACAAAATGACATTAGGAAAAGATCATATTTGGGTTAAATAACTAACAGCAAGAGAAAAAAAACATGTATTATAAAGAGTGAGAAAGTTGTCAGTCAAACACAAAACTTAAACAAGGGTTTGAGTCCCCAACTAGATTATTTCTTACTCTTTTTCTCCATTCTTAAATGCTCTGCAACTGTCACAGGAAATGGAAATGTGAATCTAATGTGTGTGAAACCAATCACATTGTGATCTTTTGCATACTAATAAGATAGACTTAACATGATCTTGCCCTGGAGCACGAACACAATGAAAATCAGCACATCTGTTGTAAGTGTATGACTCTTTCCTGGTATTACATTATATTATTTTCCGGAGATTTGGGATTTTCTCTTTGATTTTGCTCAAACGAATATACATCTAGTTTCTCGGGCATATGCTTTGCATTGCAGTGCAAAACAGATCTGGCCGAGGTTAACAAGAGGATTTCATCAGCCCTGCCCGCAGCAAGCCGGGTTCAGGAGATACAAAAAGAAGAATAATGTGGGTGGGAGAGGAGATGAAGCCCTGCCACCGCAGCAGCAGCGCAGAGTCAAAGTGTGTGCATGTGCAACAATTTCCTTTTCCTAACAATCCTCCTCAATGTCCTCCCCCTTTAATCATCTTCCTTTTTCTTTCTCATTGTCCCTGTCCGTCATCCTCTCGCCTCCTTCTCTCTCGCTCTGCTTCCTCCAGACTTCGGCTTCACTACAGTGGCTGGCCCACACAACATGGACTCAGTTACCTCTGTCTCGCTCTCCCTCCTCACGCCTTCACTTTGTCTTTTCTTCTTTACATCCCACTACACTTCCTTAAGACCATGTCAACATTCACTTATCTGCCCAAACTTATACTTTAGATATTTTTATGCTCTGTCTGTATTATCACCTGGCCCTGAGAGAAACATCTTATTATGCAGATGGTCTCTATATCCTGGGGGATTCAATCATTTTGACAGGCTGTGAGAGGGGCTACATTAATTACTAATAAAATTTTGCTATTTTAGCCCAGATGCATTAAAACAATAAAGCAATAAATTAATTTTCCACAATATTTATAAGTACATGGTCGTTTAGGACTTCTGGTCTGCATGCCATAAATCGTTTAATCTGATTTCAAGAAGAATCTGACAGAATATCTGTGTAGAAACAGCAAATCTTCTCGCTGATGGTCTCATTAACTTATATACGTCATATAGAGGTATCTGTATTAAACTGAGACTGTTTCATAACTAGTTAAAACAGGTTTAAACTTCTTCATCTTCGTTATGCAATCTCTTCCTCTTCAGTTAATCTTTTCCCAGATTTTATCCCTCTTTTGCTCTCCCTTCCTTTTTCGTCTGTCTTTCATCCCTCTCTGCCCTATGCCTTCCTCACATTTTTCTGACCTTTAACAGTGTAATCATCAAAGTGATGCCATTTAAACACGCTTAAATACAAATTTACAAACTGCCACACTATAAAAGGTTAAATAATGACTTATAATGCGATAATAGGGCGTCTTTCCACAAATCAATGATAATCAATTGCAGGCCAGAATTCAAATGTCTGCAGCTGCCGATTCTCACAGAGATAACTCTGTCTGCCACAGGGACTCAGATGAGATGACTGACCTTTCAGACTAAATAGTGGATGCTTACTTCCATTTGGGCTCGTTAGCGCGTAATTGGCCGATGGGTATGGATATGAATACATAAATTACACGCTGTTGAGGATGTTCGTACACAAGCTTGTTCACCCTAGGCATACGTGTAGGCAGCTGCGGGTGGTCGGCCAGTGTTCAGCGTAGCAGGAGTGGGTGAGAAAATGTCATAAAGCTTCAATTGAACTTTAATGACAGATCACAGGCAGGGAAAAGAGATGTGCTGTCACCACTTACTGAATGCCATGGCTTTACCCACCCCCAGTCCCTTCTCCTTCTTGCCCTGTGGAATATATTCAGAGCGCCTCAGTCTGCGACTCCCTGACCATGAAGGATCATGACAGCACCACCAACACAATCATATTATAGATATGGGGGAAATGTAACCGAGAGTGAGAGGGATGTCAAAGAATGGCAGGGTGTGCAGGAAAAAATCATGCCTGTAAGAGGAGGAGATGAAAGAGCTTCAGGGTGAAAAGTCGAGAGAAAATATCAGAAAACAGAGGTAAGAAGAGGCTTAAAATAAAGAACTAAAATAAGAATATATGTACTTTAGAGTTTGAATTTATCATTACTTTGTATGTTGAATAAGACTGAATAGACTGAATAGTAAAAAAAACCCATAAAATTGTCCATCACATTTTCCTGAACGCAAGGTGATGCCTTAAAATTTCTAAAACTAACTAACTAAAAAGATGTTTTGCATTTTTGCTCGAAAAAATGCCTTAAATAAATTAATCAATTATTAAAGTTGCTGCAGATGATCAACTAATTGTTTTAGTTCTAGAATATTTGCAGTGGTTGACATAGCAAAGTCTTTTTCAGAAGGCTGTCCTTCCAAGAAAAAAACAAACAAACATCTTAAGCCATTTCAGCAAATGGCTTGAAGGAATTATGATTCTTGTCCTTCAGGAAGGAAGAAACAGTGATGACTTGTTACAGCAACACAAAGGCTGCAGAGGAAGGACGCTGGGGTTTATGGATGGGTCAACAAAACTGTATGTACTTCATTTAACCACCATCACAATCATTCTCTCACCTTTAAGTTGACATTTCAAGTATCTTGCTTCCATATCAAGACGTTTTTGCGAGGCAGGACTTAACGTTGGGAAGAATTGGATTTGAACACAGAAAAGTGGGTGTGTCATGACCCAATGCCTACTTTTTTTTCATTCATACTAATGCATCTTTAATCAGTATTTATAACAATTATTACTTGAATGTGAAGGAGCTTATAGTGATGAGCCCACAGAAAATTATCACGCCACTCTGATTGTTTTGTTCTTCACGCCCAAAACTTTCCCATAGTGTCGCAGACATTTTCTCTCCAAAAACACTATACACTTGTCCAGCACCAGCAGACAGACACAATTAGAGACTAGCTGGTTAATGTGGAGCATTTAGCACCTAAATTTTCAGATATTTCCTTAAGGAGTTGGTGGAGGTCAAAACCGGAGCTAAAAGTACAAGTGGTTGAAGTGGAAGTGCAAATTACATGCAATAAGTTTGTCATTTTAAAGGACCGGTGTGTAGGATTTAGTGGTGTCCAGCTGTGAAATAGCAAAATGCAATCAACTCACCTGCCAAGTGTGTCGGTGAAACTACTGTGTTCATGAAGCTCTTGTAAAACGCATCAAAAGGGAACATCTAGAGCCATTGTTTAGCTTGTCTGCTCTGGCCTAACACACGGTGGTTCAACATGGTGGACTATGTGGAAGAGGAGCTGCTCTGTAGAAATACAACAATTATTAATTTCCTGTGATTATAGACAAATAAAAACACTGCTTTATTGCCCCCATGAGGCCAAAAAGTAATTGCAATTAGTTATTTTAACCAAAACAACTGTCTTTCCCTAAGTTATTTTTCTTAACTTTTGTGCCTTAACCATTGAATGCCACAAAATGGTTTGTAACAGTTTGGTGGGCATTGACAAATTATGTTGTCCTGCTGATGCTTATAAAGGATGATGATGATTGATGGCAAATTATGTATTTTGTTGTTTACTTTGAAAGACTTGTTCATTAAAATTGCCTGCTCAGCCTCATGCTGGCAAGATTAAGCACATTATTACTGTATTATTATGAAATATCATCACCCAACAAAGACAGACAGAGCTACTTAGGGCCTAATGAGGTCAATGACAGTTCACAGCCGTTATCTCTGCGGAGTATCTGTGATGTGATAAAAGGCCTTATCTGTAAGGGAAACAAAAAACAAAAAACAGTGCTGCCATCGATTATATGATGATGCGAAAGGGGAAGTTGGCACATTACAAATTCAATTTTGGTAGCAAAGATGACTCGAAGCTGAATTTTCCACAGCAGATGGAGAAAGTTTGATTACAGAATCGTTTACATTTATTATTAGGATCTCCATTAGCTGATGCCTCGGGAGCAGCAACCCTTCATGAGAACAAACAACAAGATTTTACCACAAACATCAGCACACACTGATATCACACTGAGGCAGAGGACACTCTTATTTCATGCTTTACTGGTATGGATATGGATGTTGTGTGGTGAACGACGATTCAATGGACCAGCCATTCACACAGTTCAAAAATACCTATTAGCAGCTCGACAGATATCGGATATCATTGCAACTGTCACCTCATTTGCAAAGACAGACAAGTCCCTGGTGAAATGCCAGATCAGTCACACTCATTTCATGGCTCATTAATGCAATTATGCAGCCTCTGTGTGTTTATGAATAATGTTCTTGTGAGTGTGCATGCCTTTCTCCTGGTTAAGAGTGACAATATAGACAACGCATTTTGCTGCTATTTTATTCCCTTTGTCCACAACCGATTTTAAAGGGATAGTTTGTAAAAATCTCCACTTCAAATAATCCAAAGTATTTATTGATAGTAGTCGTGGTTGGCACGCCTCCAGTTTGAAGAAGCAGGGGAATAACAGCAATGTGCTGCTGTGGACAGAGTCAGCAACAAAATGTATTTTAGCCAAAATTAATACCAGTGTAAGCAGGTGGTATATTTATATTTTCATTGCTTAAACTTGCCGTTGTATAAGCCAAATATCTCTCTCTAAACCAACTACACTCCACTGGCAAAACCAGCAATTTTAGAAGTTGCTGGTAAACCGCTGTGTGAACCAGTTAGTTAGTTCGTATTATTGTGTGATTTAAGTGAATCCCAACGTTTTAACACACTACAGTCACACACTTACACGGACAAACTAATAGGGCTGGGAGGATACAGTCATCTCCTGCTTTAATACTATCATGACACTTGGGTGACAGATTGATATGTATTGCTATTGTTGTTTGCTGTAAATTATAATTCATATTTCACATGTCAGTCTTTCTGAGTTTTATTTCAGCAGCATCATTGCTGTACTGGATACAAAAGTAGTCAAAATACTTTTTGAATTAAACTGCCACATTTAGCTGTTCCTGCTAATCAAATTATGAACAACAAATAAAACAGAAGATATAAATATACTGTGTATATGTGCTGTCCTCTCCTGACATGTAATGTCTTTTCCAAGTGGTGGGTGTAGTTTTGACCCTTTTGGTTTGCTGTAGCAAACATTGTGGACATCAAAGTAGCAAATTGACTTAACGATGTGAAATCAGCGGCTATAAGTTTGTTTCCACAGATCAGAGCAAATATGTTCCGAAAAGTCTGAGCGTACATATTTTCTGTTAAGCATGTGAAGGTATATGTATCACTTTGTTAAGAATATTACCACAGTCGTGATGCTAATATCTGTTTGCGCATCATTGGGAGTTCCCATTATACATTAGCATTGAGCTAACAGACTAAGCCTTAGTTATTTTTATACATACAAAATCAATTCAGTAATCCAAAAACAATTCCAAAATTGCAAAAAAATCATTGCAAAGAATCATGATACGTAAAAGATCGATTTTTTTCTCCCAGCCCTACAAACAGGCAGTAGCACATGAGCAACTCCCCCGTCCTGCAAAGTAAAATTACTGATGTTGTCAAAGGATTCTGGTGGCTTTGGAGAGAGTTATATTTGGCTTATATATGTTTCCTGTCAGAAAAATATTTCGCAGTTTACCCTATCCACAGCAGTAAATTGCTTGGCTTCCTTGACTAGTACTACTGCTGCTTCTCCAAATTGGAGGTGTGCTGACCACCGTCTACTGTGCAACATACACCGGCTATGAATAAGTACCTCATACAACCCCACAATACAAACTATCCCTTTAAGGATAAAGGCTCATCTGTGAAAGCAGCTGGTTCCAGCACCACAGATCGAGCGTTTACAGAAGGCTCGAAGCTTTGAGCTGAGGACAAATAAAACCTCTGACCCTCTACAATCAGTGCTCCGTTCAACAGCAACCAAAGTGAGGTTTTTTTTCCCCCCTCGCTGTTGTTTGTGTCGTTGTCAAAGTGTCAACTGCCAACATCAGGTCAAGGACAGAAGAAAAGGAGGTAAGGACAAGGAATAAAGGGGGATAAAAGGGAGATTGAGGTGAGAAAGGGGGGATAATGAAAAGAAAAACGAGAGTCAAAGACACACACAGCCTCTGAATCGCTGTGTGCTCCACATCCACCCTATTAGTTAATGTGTCACTCAGGCAGTGACAGTGAGCAGCCCGGCCACACACACACACACTCAGAAATAACGGTTCTAACTAGAACCAGAGTGGGTTCTTCAGCTTGTCCCCACGGGAGAAACCTTTTTGATTCATGGTGGAACCTTTCATTAAGGTTGCAACACTTTTACTGGATTTTCCCATCAGCGTAGAACTGGCCCCGTTCCAGTTCAAGCACCTAATTTTGAACCGTTCTGTGCATTTCCACCAAAAATAAAATGATTCAGAACATGAAGAGATGGTTCACAGCTGGAACCAAAAATAGCATGTGTTCCTTAGGAACCAATGTGGGTGTGTAATTTTCTACAGGTTGTGCCTTGTACAGCACCCTCTGCTGATGACATCCTTGATAATAGTGGTTCTGCTGAAATCTGGGGGAAACATGGGCTGATTCAGATAGCACCAAGGTTCCAAGGTTCTTGAAAGGAACCGGTTATAGCACCAGAGCTAATTTGGAAAAAAGGGCTGTTGGAGAGTTCTACATAGAACCCAACATAAAGTTATATACCTAGAAGCATCTGTGAAAGGTTCCACCCAGAACCATCTCTGGGGATTTTAACCAGAACCACCTCCCACCTTCTAAGCGTGCTAAAAAGAACCCACACAAGGGTTTCTAGTGAGAACCTTTTTATATTTCAGGGGTTTTATCTTGTACTCATCCTGGAGGTTCTACCAAAAACCTTTTTATAGTCCAGCGGTTTTCTCTAGAACCCACTCAGAGTTCTTCCAAGAATGTTTTAATATTCAAAGGGTTTTTATCTAAAACTCACCCGGAGAATCATTTTTTGTATATATTCCAAGGATTTTATCTACAATGCAAGCAGGGAGTTCTACTAAGAACCTTTTTATATTCCAAGGGTTTTATCGAGAACACCCTCAGGGGGCTCTGCTGAAAAGCTTTTTATAGTCCAAGGGTCTTATCTAGAACCCAGTCAGGGATTTACACAGAGAACCTTTTCATATTCCAAGGGTTTGATCTAGAACACACCCAAGGAGTTCTACTAACGACTCATTCATATTCTAAGGGTTTTATCTTGACACACCCAGGCGGTTTTAACCAAAAAATCTTTTTAAGCCAGTAAAGTAAAAGCTGGTACAAAGAACCCTTGACGAGAGTTCTTTAAGGATTTCAACAACCCTTGGAGAACTCCCAAAATGGTTCTTTGGATGAAAAGGGTTCTTAATGGAACCCCTAGTCTTACAAAGAACCTTAACAAGCCCTTTCTTCAAGAGAAGATTCTTCAGAAGCAAATGGTTCTGGTAGAACCTCAGCCCTTCAGCAAGAACCCTTGTGGAACCCTTATTTCTAAGAGTGTGCTAACACTGACTAACAAGGCTGCACAGAGAGGACAGGAGGGAGAAAGGAGAGGGAAAATGTAATGGGGGGGACAGGAAGCCATCTGATAAATCAGTGATGGGAAAAGAGCAAAGAGCCATAATGTAGGAAGTCCCCATTACCAAGATGAAAGAAGAGAGAAGGTTATTATTAAAAAGAGATGCAGATGGGAAAAGAGGTAGATACGGTCAATCAAACGATGAAGCAGGAAAAAAAACAGACAGAGCTGATAAAACGTCAAGAGATAAACAATAACGTTTGATTGATAACAGCGGCTGTGGTGTGTGAAATCTGTAATAACCTCATCAGCATGTTTCCCCCTGTAGGTTTGAGAGCTTGAGGAAGGCTGACAAACGCATCTTATCTGCGCCATCTGTCACTAAATCACTGCCTGGCCAACTGGGAGTGATGGGACGAGGTGAGGGGACGGGAGAGGCCGCGGTATGACCGTTTTACTTATCAAGACTGGCAGTTTTTAGGCAGCGAGCTAATGAGCTGCTCGAGGAGCGGAGTCGTAGGCAGGTGTTGAGCTCATAAAGTCGCTTTATGTGCATATGGGCAGTGTTGGAGCAGAACCTGCACCCTCGCACACATATGAGCAAAACTCAATTTCCTGCCAAAATGACACACGAGCACATGGGTGAGTAAACTTACAGTGTGACTCTACAAAAACACACACAAACACGCAGAAGCAATGAAAGCTGTAGAGCTCTTCTTTTGGCTGCTCCCGTGCTTGTGAGTGAAAATCAACACCTATGTGTTATCTTTGTAATATGTTATTTGAAGCTAATTATCTAAGCAACTGGAAAAATGTTGCACAAAACAAATATTTTCACACTAGAGGACAAAAAGTCCCCAAAAATAAGAACAACATTTAACTGAGGGAACAAGTCCTCCTAAATTAAATCTATTAGCAAACACAAATTTAACAAACGCAAATTTATAAAGTGTTGCTATCTGTCGTCACTGTTCTGACGGCACGAAAAAGGAAACATTTGTTAAATTTAGATTTATGAATATGATGGTGTGTTCTGTATACTATGACAGCTTTCCTACAATCAGATTTAAAAAAATAATATATCACAATGCTTACAGTATTGCAATATACTGAATCATAACCCTTGGCCAGATGTTACAATCCACAATAAATACACTTTTTTGTCAGTTTCATTGTAAATTTAATGTAGGATACATTTTTTGCTCTTTTTTTTAAGAACTACAAGGCGTTGCAGTTTCATTTATAAATGATGCAATCACTGCTTGTCCGTCATTACTTAACAGACACAGGTTTGTAAAACGGTTGGGAGATATGTTAAAATTTTCCAACTGGTCATTGTCAACTTATCAACCAGCGTTTGGCGATATATTCGTCCCCCCTGTTACTTCCTACAGTCCACCCGGGTCTCAGCTGGGAGATGTGTGTGACCGGCAAGTCCACGTTAAGTATGCTACGTACGTTCACTTCGTCCAGTAAACAAAATAAACTCACAAAGTGTCAAGAAATGAAACGTCACATCTATTTTCCTTATTAAATAGAAAGATACAACCATCACCTTGTGAATTCAAGTTTCTCCCTTTTTCCGTACTAAGACGAGTTTAATTGATTCATTAAGTCCTTGTAAAACACATTTCATTCAAACTCAACAGAAGAGAATGAAAACCGTATTGAGTGTGTAACAGTTGAGCAAGTGTGAGAGAGTGGCCCAGAGTGACGTGAACGCCTGCCAAGTAGGGCTGCATGATTTGGTAAAAAGTCATATTAGGATTATTTTGACTGAAACTGCAATTGCGATATGTGATACGATTAGTGAAAATGATCCGTTTTGCATTACAATTTTCATGTCCACTGAAAAAAAACATGTTTTCTTTAATGTGGAGAACACGATTTTTAGGCCAGGTCATCTATGCAGCTCTCCAGTACCTTGTTATAATACTGTTTTCTCATACATTTCTCCTTTTTCAAAAAATTGCAGTTTGGTTCTGGTTCTGCAATTTGTGTATTGCACTTGGCCATATTGCGATTTTATTGCAATTGTGAATAATTGTGCAGCCCTACAACTGAGCAGAGTAAAGAGGGAGCAGTGATGTTGTCAGTCTGGCAGTAAATGTCCAGTTTTGGTTTGAGTTTGTCAGTAAATAAAGGCTGTAGCTTCTCAAAACCAAAGCAAAAATCCTGTGTGTGTGTGTGTGTGTGTGTGTTGTTTCCCTACTGCAGGAATAGCATTGCTATGATGATCAGTTCCACCTTCATTTAGGGAGTATAGTCTGCAGTTGGGTGGAGCAGTTTTACACAAATACCGTCATAATACCGTATACCCTGGAAAAATTTCAGGAAGGTATGAAAAAATAGATACTGTCCAAAACTCAAGCCCCAAGCTCATTAAGTGTCTCATTCACCCTGCTGAACCCAAGCCTTGACCGTCACGCCAGTCAGCTCAGCAAGCAACAGGCATACAGACAGTGTATTGTGGTGCGTTGTGTGAAGTCTCTTTATAAAACCGTCCACTGTGCTTAACTGTATGATGGAGAGCCAGTGTTCAACTATTAATTACATTCATTAAAGGAGCAGAGTGCAGGATTTATTGGCATCCAGCAATGAGGTTGTGGACTGCAACCGAGTGAATATCCCTCCACTCACGCTCCCTCTCCTAACATGTAGGAGAACCTGTAGTGGCTGCACAAAATGCAAAAGCTGTAACTAGATCCAGTGTTTGGTTTGTCTCCTCTGGGCTATTGTACAAACATGTAGAAATACAATGATTATTGTTTTCAGGTGATTATACACTAATGAAAACATACCTGAATATTATAGTCCGTTTTGGCTACGTTCTGCCAATAAATCCCCCTAAACTTTACACACTGGTCCTTTAATTCACATCAGCCTGCAGAGTCAGTTCTTAGTGTTACAGCAACCCCTGAGCTCATGTGATCTTACATAAAAATGCTCCCACTGAGTTCCACACAGAGAGATAAACAGAGTAGTGGCATCAGATCAGTACTTTATCAGCAGATGTCCTGAGTTGAGGTATCAGATTCAGTATCAGGAGAGAAAAAGTTGGATTGGTGCATTTTTAATCATAATCTAACAATCATATCAAGAAATCCCTGGCATGGAGTTTTTTTTTTTTTTTTTTTAAATAAACAAAT
>JAJHUR010073809.1:0-12385 GCA_027495735.1 Lutjanus campechanus
GCGCGCGCATATGACGTTAGAGCTTACTGCGGCTATAATTCATTGATTAACAAGAACAAAGTACCAATTCAGACATTTCTGATCCTTCATGCAGTTAGGAGAGTAACTTGTGGCTCTACCATAGTTTTGCGTGGAAATACTTCATAATCCTTCAAAATATTAAATGATGAGTATGCGAAGTGTGCGCCGTGCTGTGTAAAGGGATCAAACACACCGAATTGAGGTTCAATGAGAACTTTAGTGACACATTCAAATTTCAGACTAAACACCAAGTGAAAGCTCAAATTAGGGTTTGGCGATTAGACAATCTATCGTCAATTGCTTTTTTGGATGATTTTTAGGGCGATGTTTGTCATTTTATTTTGCTAATGCAATAGTCTGCAGAGTGACAACCTCTGCTCTGCACTGCGCTCTCATCCAGCGGTGCAGTTCACACCCACTCAGCTGACCATTAGCGTGCTAAACTGGGTGAGGAGTGAGAGGAACATCGTCAATCGCCGATAGATGGGCTGACGATGATCGTTTGGAAAATTTGAACATATCGCCCAACTCTAGAGTGTAACATCATGCTGTTCAGAGACAGTATACTGTCATGAGTTTGAAAGAGTGAGACAGAGGGTTGTGTCTTGAAGGGAACGGCAGACCTGTGAAATATCACGCAAGTTTGATTTTAACAGAAACAATGGATACAATTCTCGTGAGAGTTTTGCAAATCAAGGGTTACCTTAGACACGACCGAGAGAGGTGTGTAGCTCCAAAAATAAAGAATCATTTTGTGGTGGCCGATGTTTTTCATGTGTTGGGCCGCCATAAATAAACACTGTACTCACTCAGCCATAGAGTCCTCTGAAACACTGATCACTGGCCAGCAGTGATACAAAAAGTACTCAGATCCTTTACGCAGGTAAAAGCATTCATACCACAATGTAAAAATATGTCATTACAATTAAAGATCTTGAAGTGAGACAGGAGGTAGGTCTATTGCTGAAGACCATTGATATAAATAAAGATGGACAGTGTGTCTCCACTTCCTCCCATTGTACAAAAATCAAGCCTAAATATCCCATAAACAAGCACTGCCATCTTGTGTTGGTGATGTCATTTGGTGTCAGAGTCTGCATTGTTGTGATCAGGGTTGGAGTCTTTGGATTTCCTGCCTATATACCGGGTCCCTACTTGTTGTGAGGGGTATAGTAGGTGAGTCCTGTAACAACTGTGACTCCACAGATGGACCTACTTGCACCTGTTCCGTGAGGGCAGGTTTGAATGGGCACTGCAGTGGTTGTTATAAGCTATGTTACAGCCTGTTGATTGATAGTAGAACAAGACAGTACAGGAAGGTCCCTTCTTTGAAGAAACACAAACCAATATAAGAATGTAAGTATATTAGCTATAGTTGAAGGTAAACCTTGAATATGGACATAATCTCATTGCCTTTGGTGTATGGAGTCATACGTACCAGCAAGTAAGTTTGTGAAGAGATCTGCTCACAGCCAGTGTTGTTTCTGCTGGTTTAATTACATTGTTTATTGTAGGTTTTATTGCCCTCACACAAAGTAAACAAGTTGCTCCATCATAGATGGACAGTAAAAACTTACATTTTGTCTGTCAAACCTCGCAAGATGATTTTCTCTGACCTTAGGGCACTGTAGCATTGTATAAATGCTTAGAGAAGCATCCATTTTCATTGCTCATTAATTGCCTAATTACTTCCCAACTGTCTTTGTTTCAAATGATGGCTTACTGACCAAGAGGGCAAGTCTCCCAGCTGGTGTCTGAAAACAACCTATTAATCCTTTGTCACAGCAGTGGTATGAACCTGTCAACAATAGCAGTCCATTCCGCTTGTGAGATTGAGCAACTTAAGCTTTGTTTTCAAGGATGCAAATTGTACAATATATACATATATATACCTGATAAACTAGTTGTTTCTACTAGTTGATACTAGTTGATAAACTAGTTTCTGTCTAATATAGTAAATTGAAAACAAAGTAAATCAAGGTAAATCATAACATTGAGGCAAAAATCCTTCTAGGTGATTTACCACATGCACACACTAGCTTTTGTGTTGCTTTTATGAGCTTTTATCTGGGATGAAAATTAAATTTAATTTGCACGATTTACAATGAGGCAAGTATTTGGATGCATTTTAAATTGTGTATTCTCCAAGGGTAGGCACTACTGACTCATACAAAATGCAAGCACTGCGAAAAGAAGTTGAGGTGTTTTAGGAACTCTAAAGACATTGGGTTTGCCATGAGGCTGGACGATTGGACAGATATATCACCTATTGACAATGGACCGAATCCATTGCGGGTTGGTTGTTTTGGGTGATTTTTGGGACAATATTTATTATTTTATTCCACAACGCTCTCCAGAAGCATAGTACACACCCACTTTTCAGATCAGTTTCCCTGATTTGTTTGATTTATTTCAACCAAACCAGAGTTGGTGGTTGGTTGGACAGTGGAAAGACTAACAAAGACGGTTTTGATGAGTTTTACATGCTTTTCTGTCTTTTTATGAGGCATTAACAAGCCAATGAAGCTGGCCTTGGTTTGGTAAAAGGTAGAAGCTTGAATTCAGGAAGTATACGGTTGTATTTTTCTGTCTGATAAGGAAAATAGGTGTGAGAATATCTAATTTCTTGACATTTTTTGTGACTTTTTTTGTTTATTGGACATAGTTAATGCACATAACGTGCATAACATAGGGAACTTGCCGCTCACACACATCTCCAAGCTGAGACCCAGGAGGACAGAAGGAGTCAGAGACCGTTGTGCTCACAGAGATGCCTGCTCCTCTACAAGACCTCAGATCAAGCTGTTGCATTTGACAGGCAGACTATACTCCAAGCTGACAAGACGCAACATTCAAGACTTCAGCAGGACGAGAGGAAGAGGAGGAGGAAAGGAGCCCGTGTTTACACCAAAAATGCTTTGTGCACAAACACATTCAAAGTTGATAGACAGTGTTTCCCAGATTCTTTTTATGTGTCATTACGATTCTGCGGCTGTTCTTTACGTTCAACCAAACACATTTCGAATTCTATTCTGAATCTAATTAATTATCTGTATTATGTGTGTGCAGCATGAGGGAACTACAGCTCTCATTTTTATGCAACCCTGTGTTTTGTAATGATAATATAGTATTACGTTGATACTTTCTTCACATCATACACAATCATGGACTGCTTGGAAGGATCAGGCGTATCACTGCTGCTAATCATACCCTGGAGGAGAAACAAAGGCTACTGCTGTTGCCTCCTCACAACTTGAAGACTGATGTGGCCATCAGATGGAATAGCCCCTTCCACATGGTGGACAGATTCCTCAAACAACCTGCCATTTGTGCTGCTCTCCTCTCTTCTCAGGTGAGAAAAAGTGCAGTTGACATTTGTACACTAAACCAAATGGACATCTCCAAAGCAGATGATAGGGAAGGCTCTCAAACCACTGAAAGCATCGGTCATCATGTCCGAGGAGAGGACACTTACCTTGTCAATGTTTGCTCCACTGCTTCATAACACAGAAACACGCTTTGGTTGTGCTGCTGACACACCATTTGTTCGGGAAATTAACCAGTGGATGTGTATACAGTGGCAAAGAGATACACCACTGTGCATGAGATGACTTTTCTTCACACAGCCTCCTTCCTTAAGTTTATAGACCCCAATGTGATTGTTGTGGCTGCTGCACTTGAAATAATTGAAGTTTGGCAACAAAAATTTACAACTTGTATACATTTAAATTGTATATCATAATTGCAGATGGATATTAGCGATTGTACATGAATGATCATAGCCTTAGGTGTTAGAAGAAATGTTATCAATTAATAGACCTGCTAAAGATGTGTGTTAAAAAATTCAATTTTATCTTTGGCAAAGGTTATTAAAGCCTACCACAAGGAGATTTTAACTGGTTATGAAATAGTCTCAGTTTATTTTTGATGCCTCTGTATGACCTGCATAAGCAAAGAAGACCATCCACAAGAGGATTGACTATTTTTATATAGTCATTCCTAATGCCTGCCACCCAGTCAAATTCTCCTTGAAATCCAATGCAACACGCTGCGTTTAAATTTTCCCACACAAAGTTACAGTAAGTTGTATGTTAACTGGTTAAAAGGAAGCAGGAGGAGATTTATATTCAGATTATATAATTTTTGATGCTACGTTTTGTGGTTATTACAGTTGAAACACTACTGCTCTTGTCCACAGGGGCCTTCAAAATCAACAAAATATGAAGGCTCCTTGTAGTAGTTTTAAGAATAAGAATAAGTTTTTGCCTGTCTTTTCCACTGCTGCAGGAGACGACTGAGGACAGTGCTGGAAAATCAAATCAAGTTCAGGTTCAGATAAAGGACATGCCCCTACAAGAAAAGTATCTGCAAGAAGGGATTTAGTGAGTAAGACATTCACTGAGGTCAAAATAAAAACTGAATCTTGCAGCAGCAAAGCAGAGGAGCTGAAGAAGTTCATAGAAGCTTTCCAGCTGCCACTCTAGGACAACCAACTCAGCTTACAGAAGTCCCAAGAGGCAGTCTTTCCCCCACTGACAAAGTTATCAAAACCATATTTCTGCATCCTTGATACTAGTATTGCAGTATAGACTGTATATATTGTCTACTGTGATAACACAGCAGAGCAATCCAGAGCAAATGGACCAACTTCTGTCTCTACAAAAGTGTCTAGACATTCCAGTCAGTGGGGAGTCCAGTCAGTAAATTACACATCATTAAGTTCAAAAGACAGTAATTGCATTTTTCTTTTTTTCAATATTTTTATTGGCATTTATTTGTTATTACATCAAAAAAAGAAAAAAATTATATGAACAACTGGACCACATTAACATAGGTCACAGATCAACAAATGATCATTCAGACACACACACACACGCACGTGAATATAAACATGATCCACATTTTTACAGATGAGGCCTACTTTCCGGCTTCTATAATGTTCATATATGGTTCCCAGAGGTATACATATTCCTTTCGTTTTCCTTTGACAATGTATGTTAGTCTTTCCAGACCAATACACTCTGAAAGTTCCTTTATCCACTGTTTCATAGAGGGAGCGTCCATACTTGTCCAACATAATGCAATAACTCTCCTGGCTTGTAAAATTCCAAAGTCCAGCAATTTAGTCTGTTTCTCTGTTTGTGTGAAATCCACTGGGTTGATTCTAAGTACACAAAGTTTAACATTTAGGGGAATGTTGATATTAAACACCTGTAATTGCATTTTTCAGCTAAACGTTGCACTGTTCTTTTCTGTCAGAATGTTATAGCTAAATGAAACAGTCCTTATTTCTTGTTTACTTGCATTTTTTCCTGCTGCAGTATTGTCTTAAAGCTACGTAGTCCTCATTATATAAATTATATAAACATATAATCAACTACATGTTTACAGATTATTGTAGGTAACATTTTCAGCTAAGAAAGCTTTACACTCCCACACTATTTTCTCTGCTTTATTGTTCAGCCAGTGACCTTCATCAACACCAGTTAACTGCCAGATATGTTTTATTATAACAGTATAGTAAAGAGACTCTGATTGTTTTCTTAGCCAAGGATGCTTACAAGGTGTTAAGATAGGAAAATATACCAGGGGCCCTCTAATGTATGTTCCCGTGAAAAATTTGACGTGCCTATTTTTTACACTCCTACTAAGTTATGTGAAAGAACAATACAAGAGAAATGTCTTAGATATTTGAAATGTATTAAAAATATTTGCACCATGTCAACACAGAATCCCCACAACATAGATACACATGTATGTAGAGAGTGTGTTTCACTCTTATTGCATACATAAGATAAAATGCAGATTTGGATTATTTTAAATAATATACTATAATACTATACTAATACTTTTTTACATATAGATAATGGGAAATATAAAATAGGCCTAATAACATAAGAAGAACAATAATAGGCCTACCCTCGGACTGCTAAAAGGGTTATAAAATAAATACAGGCTGAGTTGTTTTTTCTTTAATATCATGATAATTTAAATAAGTGAGTCTGGAAACTTCACAGGACCCCTCAAGGGTCCCTGATATGAGAACCACTGTTGTGCTAAACACATACAGTGCAATGAAGTCAGCCAAGAAGATAGAACTACTTTTTACATTTATTGAATTCAGAATCAATTCTGAATAAAATCACAGTTTCCAACAGATTCCTTCCCTCATGATCTCTTATTTTATATCTTTGTGCAACACCTGCATGATCAGTACAGAAGTAATGAACAATAAAGTGAAATGCTATTCTATGTGAGCACCAGTGCATATACAACCTAATTTGAGAGTCAGCAAGACTAAGGTGCACACTCAGCCAAGAGCTGTCAAGTGTGAGGCTAGAGAGCTTTATGAACAAAATCACCTTTTTTCTATGATTATTCCATAGCACTCTTAAACTAACTTTTCAAGAAATATTAGATTCTGTTGTGATGGGACATAAACGGTTGTAGAGTAACATACATGCAAATTTAGGCACTTACACTGACCCATGAATACAACACTTCTGTTGACCCCATAACCATGTCACAGCAGATGTGTTCAAATGTGTGAAAATTATCATTTACAATTGTGAACTTGAAGCAGCACTCATTCTGAAAAAGAATCAACTGTGCAGGCATGGCAACCACTTGAACATCACCATGTGTGAGATGATAATCACTCTTGTGTCCTTGTGTCCTCTGTTGTTGTTACATGTTGCTCATTAAAGCTGCTTAGTGTGGGGCCGGGCCACAGCTGTACATGTGCGGCCATATGCAGGGATCCTCCTGTCCTTTCTCCTGTTTGACACATAAGCTCTGCTGGTGCCAGATGAGCTCTCACTGACAGCTGGATGTAGGCCGGTCAATCCTCACGGGTTCACCTGTCAGCCTGTGTTTCTGTTTGCCTTCTAAAGCAACGCTGACACTTCCTCTGTCCCTCTCCTCTACTGCTCTGCTGTCACTCTTTCTCCTTCACCTTCTCACTGACTCACTGACTTATATCAGCAGTACAGGGTTAATCATGTAGCTGTTTGGCTAGAGCACTTGTCTTTACAACATATCAGCTCCTCCTACAGTATGTATCTGTCTTGTCTGTATCCTTAACTCCCCTTATTCCAGGACATTCTCCTTGTCTCACTTCTACTCTAAAGGCTTACATCTCTAGTTTTACAGTAGGTTGTCTATTTCATCACACAGGATGTTAACACTGGAATGAGATGAGGGGAAGCTTTACTAAACATTCATCAAAGTGCAGTTCAGTAATTGGTTTATACACAACATTGCATACACGATTCATATTTTAGGGGAGCAGTGATGTGGGCAAGAACATGTTATGGGAAAATTACTCAGTGCCAAGGTCATGACCATCTATGTGATGGCCTACACTCAAGTCTCATATTCATTGGCTTGTAGCTCTCTTGGTTGACTTTTCTTTTTCATTTGCCGATTTAAAAAAAAGCCATTGCAGGCTCGCTCAATATTCTTGCACTTCGGACAACAGAGTTTTGTAATCAGCCATGACCAGTGCAAATGTTTTCACTCTTGGCTGTCATGCTGTCGGATCAGATTTGTCTGGAAGTTTAGTGCAAATTGTAAGCAAACAAAGAAAAGCCTACAGTCAAAATTGTTAATAATTATGAACCAAATACACAAATTGGCTAAAATGTAAGATAACCTGACTGTGATGATCAATGGAGGAAATTTATAATGCCATAAACTGAACCAAGAGTATGGGTTTGATCGCCATTGAAAGATTGCATGACATGGATTGCTGTAAATGCTGGTCTTCATATTAACAATTAATTAAATGATTTTGTAAAATCAAATTGTGGCTTTATGCTTAGAGGACACTTACAGTAGTAATATCTGATTCATACGGGATGAATGTCATGTTGCTCTTTGTCTACTAGCAGTGGGTAATTCTAGTACATGGGGATTAGAATTTATATTATCTCAAGGCTGTATTTGTGAGTTTATTTTGGAGTCTTCCAGCCCCCTAGGATAGTGTCATCATTAGTTGAAGATATTTTGAATTTGAACTGTCATTACAGCACTGTAAGTCAGTGTTTGACAGTAACAGTTGCCCAGTTGCTGTCTGGGTCTGTTTGCATTTCTTCCCATAGTTGGCAACCACTGGCCCCTCCGTGGCCAGTTGGAGTGCCACTGTCGCATCTATTTAATCAGATGATAGAAGTGTTGTGTGAGTGAGTGTTGTCAGCATCTTAAAATAACATTATATCAATTAAGACAGCACTAATAATGTTGAAACAGCCGATCCCGAACAGTGGACAAGTGGTGTGACACCATACAATGGTACCTACTGTAAAATTAAATGACTTATTTCATTGTATTAAAAACATAATAGATAACAGGTTTTCATTTGTTTATTAGCCCAATAAACATTTGCCACATGTGTTGAATATGTGTTGGATTGTTGGATGTGACTTGATCACACAAGATCATTTTTACCACACTGCATTTGGTCTTTTTTCATCTGACCATTGGAGCATATTTTGTCTGCCGTGTCTCAGTGTTTTTCATTTGATTTTCTTACCTAACATAATGTCATAATAATTAATCGGCGTAGCGTTTTCAGTTTAATTTGATTAATTGCTCTTTTGCAGAGTTTGTATGTGAACAAATAACAGAAGGACACATCATTTATCAACAAAATCCGCTTTGGGTATTAAAGTTCAAATAACAACAGCATGACATTAATTAATGCTGCCAACACTATGTAATAAGTCACACAACAAAAAAACATCATCTCTTTTACCCACCCTTTAACTGCACTGTATAGGACATCTATACAGTGATTTGATAGGAGATTTACATCACATGGCTGATGTTTTGTTTTGTTTTTTCAACAAACACACATTTATAGATTTGAGGGGCACAAAAATCCATGAGATGGAATTGATCAGCCAGTATTTACTCTAACCACACATCTGCATGAAAAAGAAAATTAACTGGCTAAAATGTGCTTTATCTTTGTACATCTTTTTCAAATGAAGCATGCCTTCTCAAGCTTAACAGAATGCTAGATTTGATGTCATAAAATAAATGGATAAACTTTCAGTCACACATTTTTTACAGATCATAACTTTGTGGGTTTATTTAATCTTGTCTGTGTGGCAAGGATTTAAAGGCAATAGAACATTTCATTATTGGTACTTGGCCTGAAATTACTTGGGGATAACAAGGCTTACTGAGAAAAGGAAATGTCTGAAGACTGATGCAACAGAAATGAATGAATGAAACACATATGATTATTCTCTTATTGTAGTTGCACTAAGATGTGCTTGTCCAATATAGAGTGTTCCACCTCTGCTTTCACTGCATCTCAAGCTCATCTTCGATTTCTCGGCTTGTAGCCTGGTGTTAATGCTAATGACATGCTGTATCAGTAGAGACAGTAAAGGTGATGGCTAGCCTGAGTGGACTTCTGTCCCGTATAAAACCCTATCTCCAGATGGGCCAAGGAAGATTTAGTGATGAGCAAAGGGGTCTTTTAAATGAGTGAGTGCTGGAGATGTGGAGACACATCTCCACACCCAGCCATTTGGACTGGAATGGCAGAGGGGTGAGCACTGAGGTCCTGTCCATTTGGAAGACTGACAGCACAATCAGAAGCGTCTTAATCACATCTGGTTGTCTCGTTAATCAAAGGAAGTACTATTGTTAAATGTTATGCCTCTGCCCATCGATGCACCAGTACATTTCCGTTAATAATTTGGCTAACCTTCAAGGAAAGTTCTTTCAATGAACACATGGAAGGAAAAGCTTGCAGATGATCCACTATCTGTTTCATTTTTCAGTTTGCAGATATTGTCATTTTCGAGTGCTGGGCAAGGGGTGATTAGATGGTTCACAGAGTTTGGGAGATTTTATTCAGATGACATTGGAGATTTTGAAGCATGAATAGTTTTGTGATATGAAAGTGATCTGTATAAGCTTTTTCCCTCTGAGAAACAGCTACTGAAACATTACATACCTTATTTATGTGGGGCATTATTGGGTATTAATATTGAATTGGGTATAATTTTTACATAAAAACTTGACATATGCTATTCAGAATTTCCAAACTCCCAAATATTTTTTTCTATATTGCCACATTACGTTAAACAAGGTAGCAGAAATAGAAAAAACAAGAGAATGGACCCAATGGCAGAATCAGGCCGAGGTGGTGCAGTTCAAATGATTTAACATGTAAAGTCAAAATACAAAAAGGCTTACTGATGGTCAGGCAGGTACATGTCGCAACTAGATGAAGAGCCCAAAGACAAACAAATCTTGCATGCATGCTAACGTGTGCACATATGACTTTGTGGACCAGTGCTGAGAAAAGCAGATACACTCTGTTGCATTTACTTACTATACCTGTAGTTTCTGCTAGAACTTGTTTCTTTTCAGAATGACAAATAAGTAATTTTCAGGGTTGCAAATTGTAAGCACTTTTCTTAATTGATTATTGGTAACATGAACAATCAATTAATCAATTAATTGTTAATTTTTTTTAAAAACTACAAATTTTGCTTATACCAAACAATAAGCAAAAAACACATTCTTGAAAATCAGATAACAAGCGGAGCATGCTCATAAAAATAATCTGTCCGGATCTTTATTTGATAGAATGATTAAATTTCACTTGATTGATTAAATTCTTAACGACCAATTAATCGATTTATTGTTATCATCCCTAATGCTTATAAAGGCCTTTGTCATTATTTTCTCTTCATTTGGCCTCCAGAGTATTTCTGATAATGTACATTGCTGCTGTTATTATCTCAGCTGGACGCAACATTTTGAATGTTGTAGAATATTAAGTGTTTTCTTTTGGGCTCATTGTATTGCATCAGATCAGTTAATGGCAGTTTGCTGACATGGTTGGACTCTTTCTATTTCTCAGTAATGATCTTTCCACTCTGTTACAGTGTACTCATTTCCACCAGATTTCATTAATCTTTCTAACTGCCGTGACCTCTCAACTCTGAACAAGGCTGGGGTCCTGAACACCTGTCCACTTCCCAGCCGACTACCCAGAGCTGTAGCACTTGAAGACCCCTCCTGAATGACTTCCTGTTACCTGATGGTGTAGTTCAATCATTGCCGTTAATAGAGAGATTTCTGTGCCCTTGGGGCTTGATACCACATGAGAACATAAATTCTTGATACAAAATTGATTCACAGAATCAATCATCACCAATCAATACATTGCACTGTGACACTGGTTCTTGGGTTTAGATGTGTATTTTATCAGAGCGCCCCCCCCCTTGTTTCACTCCTTTGTGCTCCCACTCCCTGTAGCATAATGCATTGATATTATGTTGTAGGAGGAAGGCAAACAATAGGTTGTGTTTCAACTAGTGGAAACATGTTGACATCTCTGTACAGTAAGTTGTAGTTCAGTCAGGGACAAACATGCAACACAGACTCATGATGAGCGTCGGCTTGCAGCCAGCTTTGACCAGGTGACAAGCAATTCATCTCCAAAACATTCATATTCAGCCTTGCATCGTCACTGCAGTCCATGTGATGAATGCACTGTGGTCAGCTTTGTGTCTGGCAGTTTCTTACTGTGAAGGGAATTTATAGACTAATTCATAGTTGTTGTCTAAAATCAAGTTTTTGTATATATAAGCTTTTTAATTGGAACAAAAACCTTGAAAAATATAAGTTCCACAAGAAACACAAATGTAAAAACCCACTTGCACATTTGCAGGTGAGTTTCAACCGACTTTCTGCAACCTTCAAGTTGGACTCATAAAAGCTGGCTAACTGTCACCCCTGTCAGCACAGTCTGAGAGGTGGACGAGACATGTCATCTCAACAAAATTTAAAATGTGTTTTGAGGCCCCCTAGCTGAGTGGCTGCCACTCTTTCTCATCGCCAGGCAGATTTAATGCCCAACACTACTCCCGAGAGCCATGGCCCCACCCCAGCACATCAAGGGGTGTATTTCTCTCTATCTCTCTCCATCTCACTCTCTCTCTGTCTCTGTGAAGGGACCCAGGTGGGGTTATTGTGGAGCTGAACCTTGAATTCCCTTCAGAATGTTTCTATAGGTCAGTTGTTTGACCTCTCTGCTTCATGTTGCAGAGATCTGAATAGGAATTATATGTTGAGGAATTTATTTGCCATTGCTATACAGGAACCAACAATAGGTCATGATAAATATTGTGTGCCTCCACTGTAGTAATGGTCATGTAGCCATGCTACTGCACATTCTCAGTCATAGCTCAATAGCATACATTTTGAACTTGTGCTATTAAAGAACTGTGAAATATTTGAAATCTATTACTGCATTTCAGAGAAACGTACATCAAGGAACTTAACATTTAAAGCAAATTGATATGCAGATTTGGCTGAAAAGCCTCTTCTCTTT
>JAJHUR010073810.1:0-10747 GCA_027495735.1 Lutjanus campechanus
AAAAAAAAACAATAGTTGGGCAGCCCCCTGCAGTAACTCTGAGGACCTCGTAAGGTGTCACAAACTCCCTATTGAAGACCCATGTTATATTCCATTATAGTTGTGTTCTGCCAATAAATACCCACAAATCTTACACACTGGGCCATAAAAGCACATTCAGTACTTATATTCTATACTGTACATTATAGCCCATGTATTGTCTGTTGGCTGTCTGACAAGTTTATGTTGAAAATGTTACTTTTAACTACTGACACACAATGAGATAATCATAATGCACAAAGTCCTGTTCTGATTTTGAGGAAGCTCAGTAAAAAGACAACATAACAAACAAGAGATAATTTATCAAATGAACAGGCAGTCTCAATGAGGATATACGACATAATAAAACCATGTCATCTACAGCCACCCATGTGATGCTGAGCAAAGAGAAACACACCAGGAGGCAGACTGGGCTTATGGGTGTTAGAGATTATGAAAAGAGGTAAGTGTTGAACCAAAAGTAACACATGATTGCATGCAATAGAACCTAAATAGAAGCACATGTGCATTAACGTTAGATGTTTGACTTTGTATCCTCCCTGATGTGCATGCAGCCAAGAGGTTAAGGACATAAGCACAAAAGTTTTTGGATTAATCAAGGGCTTATTTTTCCTCCCTTGACATATTTTTGGGATCAGATTGCTCATTGAAAACCTGTGAGAAAAGCTTTACAAAGCTTTACACCCATCCTGTCAGCTTCTATCCAAATCTCCTCACCTTTAAAGGGAACTAAGGCTTTAACTGAGCACGTATGACGGTCACCAAATCAATGACAAGTGAGGTGAAAACCAGCAGATATGACACGAGCAGGAGAGGTGGAGCAGTGGCTGAGGTTGTACTGACCTGCGGACGTCTTGCAGAACGGGAACAGTGCCATACTTTGACCTGCTGGTGGATAAACACACAAACCTTTGTTTGAGGCCACAATTTCTGCCAAAAATCTCCTCTGCTTACTCTGTTGCTCTCCTGCTCTTTCTGACTCTTCCTGGAAAATTTGCTTTAACTCTACTGTTACTTTATGCTAGTGATTATTTTCTTACCTTGCCCCTTCTTTCTCTTTCTCTTCCTCTTGCTTAAACAATATTTTCCACTCGCTTTTCTTCACATATCTTCTGTCTCGCTCCCCCTTCACTTTCCCCCTCAGGCTTTTGCAGTATTCAGTTTTGGAGTAAAACCAAAGCAACCAGATGTGTGGGGAGTCTGGGCAAATGGGAGGAGCTGAGGAGTGGGGGATAAGACACAGGCAAGGAAAGAAAAGAATTAAATGGTCAAATTATATACGCAGTGAAGAGAGAAGTGGATTTCAACATTCTTTCCTCCTACTCATGTTGGAACTATGACAAAACATGTAATGCGTAGTTGCTCAAAAACTCTTGGGAGAATCTTAATAAACACTCTTAAATCCTTCAGATTCACTATCTTTAAATGTAAATGTCTGTATACATGTCCAAAGTGTTTCATGATTCAGTATAGAGAAGAGTCAGTTGGACGTAGACAGACATACCACTGTGCTACAGACCAGACTTAAGGTCACGTCAGCAGGGTGTTGTACTCTTTCTGTCCACGAGGTGGTGCCACTAAACAGGAAATACAATGGCAGGACATCAACAGTAAACATACGATGATGACATAGAGGGCTCAAGAGGTTGTGATGTTATCAAGCTGTGATTCTATTTAATGTTATTATCAAAATGATATTGAGAGACAATGTAGGAGAGACATAGTGTCAAAGTCTGTTATTATAAAAAGCTCTTAAATGGATTTCTATCATCTACTGAACTCTGTGTCAGGAGTTCTCGACCTTTTGTAATACCCCAAGAGGTTCAGCATCAATGAGAGCCATTATGAATCCAAATTTAATATATTCTGGGTAATGTTTCCTCACCACCACACATTTTGGAGCTTTTACTGTCTCAGTGTTGTCTCCCAAATCACTTTTTTGTTTCTGATCCAACACATTTTGTCTAAGCATAGAGGGAATGTTGGCTAGATGTGGCAAAACACATTTGTCTCCACTTGATGATGTGTCATGATATGTGTGTTGATACTGATGGTGAGATTCAGAGACCTTGTTTCCTCCATATAGGTACCTTAAAATAACAAAATAATAAGCACACTGCAACAGCATTTTTATGTTAATTACTTTTACTTTAATATGTATGCATTTATTTTTGCATTGCCCCTAAAAGAAAACTGAAAACCTTCCTTGAGAAACTTTTGCAGTCATAGGGGTTATATATGCTGTACAGTGCCAGAAACAGGTTGTGATCATGAGAAGGAAAATAAGATTGATAATCTGTCATAAATCAGGAGAAATACAGGAGAATTATGATCCTGGGAGGTAATAGGGAGAGAGTTTCCTGAGAAAATCAGGAGGGTTGGCAAGTATGGATAGTGCTCTGAGGCCCACCAGCGGGCTGCGGTGCACTGGTTGGGAATGGCTGCTCTATATGATGAAATATATTTTGTGCTTCAGTGATTGTGAGTGCTGTTTTTCATTTTGAAGTCCAGATTCAAAGATTCATTAAGGCTGGGTGATATGACTAAATAATAAAATCTCCTTTTTTGTTAAGCTTGAGGATTAATACAAAAACATAATTCACCACTTAAAAGGCTATATGCATAGGCTACTTAAAAAGAGTCTACAGCTATGCTAGCCTCTGTGAGGCTGTGCCTTGAGCTAAATGCTAACATCAACACGCTTGCATGTTAGCATGCTTACGTTTGCTATTCACCGCTCGAGGGTGACCAGTAGAGCCTGATTCCACTTAAAAGTAAGTTTTTCCTCACCATTGCCGCTTTAGTGCTTGATCTTGGGGGAAGGTATTGGGTCTCTGTAAAGAATATAAAGAATATGATCTAGACATTATCACCAAAGTTATTACAATTTATCCTGAGGTGATCATGTGATCATGAATGTCTGTACAAAATTTATGACAGTCTGTCCAATAGTTGTTGAGATATTTCAGTCCAGACCAGAGTGGTGGACTGGCAGGCTGATATTGCCATCATGAGAGCCATGCTGTGGCTAAATGGCTTACAGAGACATGGACTGTCAGCACCACTTGCTTCTATTGAGTAGAACAGTTTACGCTTCAGGTCAGACAGAAGCTGAATTCATCCGCACCCACTGCTTGTGTTTCATGACAAAATAACCTTACAATGTATATTATAAAAACTTGGTTTTCACAATGTAGACTTTTATACATTGTGCAAAAATTAAAATTTAAGTGAATCAACTTAATTTGATTTATTACCAAGCCCTATAGTCTCATTTATCTACCACCACTTCTGTGGTGTCAGCTCACAGAATTATTGCATCCTGCCAGAGACTCAAACACACTCAAGACGTCACTTTGCAGTTTATTACGATAAATCTCTTTATATTTTTTGTACATCCATACAGAAATTGCAACATAATATTGGTTTGTGTAAACAACGTTGGACTGAAGCATCAGTCAAAAAACAAAAAACATGAAGAAAACAGCACGGGCTACACTAAAGAATGGATAAATTACAGGGTGCGAGTGAAGCGTTTTGTCCCAAACATCTTCTTTTTCCTGTCACCTTGTTGGCAGAGAAGCGGGGCAGGCAGTTCCAAGCTGGAGGATAGAGACTCTGCAGATTCATGTCATAAACACTTACACTAGCATCTGTAAATTGATCTACACCATGTGGAGATGAGTGTGCACATTAATTACAGCATATATTAAGGCGTTTGAGATGAATGTGCTTGAAGGTTGCAGTGCAGAGTCCCTATTCTACAGAGTTTCTGGTCAGCTTCTGGGATGTGATAGGTCCATTAATACCAAATAAATAATACCAGAGAAGTCATATTAATGCTATGATCTGTCCAGGATTCAAGGAACTGTTTATATTTGGCATATTGCAGATGATGAACAAACAACATGTTAGCTATTTGCACATTCACTGAAATACACAGAAGCAAAGATTTTGGCAGTGTTCATTTGTAGTTATGATAACTACACCGACTTTGCAGTTATTTAGTGAACTACGCCACAAGAAAATAAACCGTTCAAAGGTTTTTGATACTGTATATATTATCTCCATAAACCATGAGGATCCTTAGAAAAATATTTCATTTAATGCAGCATTGTACTTATACAAAATTAAACAAATTGCACACGAAGATTTTTTTTTTAGCTTTGAATGTGTCGCTACTCCAACTGAAAGACTTCCCAGAGCTCCTTCTATCCTTCATTACCATCAGAGTAGAGGTTGGTTATGTTTTTAATAGTGTACTGGTACAAGTGTAATGTCTCTTCTGCTTACTTTTATTGTGTATAAGCTCTCACACTCTTTATATATTTCTTTTAATACTTAGAAGACTCAGAACAGAATATGATTCTGTTTCTCTCTTGAGCTTTGTTGACACCCTGAGAATAAATCTTTAGTCAACAAAGTTTAAACATTTAAAATTTCTGATCAAATTTAAAAATTTGTTTCAATTTGAATATATGCTGACTCTAATTTAATGACTTCACATCCATTTTTAAGGATTGGTTTGTTTTCTAAAGTGAATAAAGTGAGTAGGTGTCTCAAAATAGTGGAAAAAAAACCATGGAGGATATATGAAAAATGGCAAAATACAAATAGAAACTGGATTTCTTGAAAGTGATTTCAGCTGTCAAGTGTTTTCAAAACCATATTACAATCGTTGTCTGTATAATATATAGATAATATATAGATACTAATACAAAACTTATATTCTAAAGGTGGCATGCTTGAGCAGGCAGTGAAGAGAAGAGGGACAAGGCCTTCCCCTCCTTTCTTACAATTTAAATGGTTTCACTTTCACTTCATGGAGGTACAGTTATTAGCAGAGAGGTCCATGTTTTGAATCCCGTGTGGACGGGCAACTTTGCATGATTGAATGAAAGAATTGATTAATGAATGGTGATTGGCAAACAAAAGTGAAGAGATCAGATTTGCAGCATTTCTGGGGGAAATAAACAGAATTGAGTGGAAGAGTTCTCGTTTCTATATTTCTTATCTTCTCCTCCACTCCTTGCATGCCCGATCCCATCCCTTTGCTTCCTCTCTTCTCATCGCCTTGTTCCTCTGCTCCCCAACCAACACATCATGCTTCCTTACAACTTTCTTCTTCTCCTCTTCCCTCCTGTCCTCCCTTCTCATCTCCTCCAGGTCTTCACTTGCGGTCTTCATCTATCATCTCAAACAGGGCCTGCAGCAGTCGGTCGTCTCGGTGCCTGTATGGTTTGGTGCTGTAGAAGCCATCAGTGTAATCACTGTAGACACTGTCGTCTGGGCCCTGGTACTTGTTGATCATGTCCAGAGCCTGGTACAGCATCTTAGGGGGCAGTTTTGTTGCAGGGGGAGAGAGGCTTCGTCCCGGCTCCTGCTTCCTCCAGGAGGAGGCCTTGGCGGCTACAGACTGGTGCTGCTGGAAGGCAGGGGTCTGCCTGTTGAAGGCCGTCTGAAGGAGGCGCAGCAGGGCCAGGGAGGGAGAGTATGGTGGATTTGAGGGCTTTTTGGGCTCCATCTCTGGGCTGGAAGGAAGTGATGCTTGTGCAGTCTCAATCTTTGAAGGTGTAAGGGCCTGTGTGGGCTCCTGTGTCATGAGACAGACAGAGAGGAGACATGTTACTGGTGTGTGACGCAAACTGATGCACAGAGAGTGGCTTGAAAGTTACATAAGTTTCCAGTCTCCAAGTAGGGTAGCAACAGTAAAACAGAGATTTTACTGACATATCATAAAATTTTGTGCAGGCACTCGTATCCAGATAAATTGCAATCAGTTTGTTCAATACTCTAGTTTATAGATGTCATACCATTAGTCCAAAACCATGACAGCCATGTTTTTTGCATCCTACCTACTATCACCCATTTCTTCCATCTAAACCAGGTTTTCTTATGTTGTCATTAAGCTTTAGCTTTAACAGCTGTTGCTTTGTACTCACCTCCATCATGTCATCCATATGTTCCACACCACGGCGGTCATTCTGCACAGCATTGTAGGGAATATACACTCTAGGTTTCTTCATGTGATCGGGCTTCTCTGACGTTCCGTGAAGAATCAGCTTCCAGTTCAGAATCCGACCCTCGTTCTCCATACGGCCGGACTGTGAGAGGGAATGATGTTGGTTAGATCTCTTTCTTGTAGAAAAAAAAAAGCTGAGAAAGGGTGCTATGTCACCAAGTTTGTGTCTAACTCACAGTATCTGTGATCTTCAGGGTCCATGTACCAGCAGGATCTTCTCCCCATGTATGGACAGACATGAAGTCCCAGTTTCTGAAGCCGTTAGAGGACGTGTCCCTCTCCCGCTCAGCCAGCAGCACTGTACTGGTACCTGAGGGACAAGCCAGAGGGATAGATCAGTTGAGTGCTAGGTTATTTTACTCAAACGTGTGTTAGTTTGTAAGTGCACGTCTCTAACCTGACGGGGAGGTGAGTGTTATGTGCAGGTCTCCTCTCCTGGTGTATTCAATGCTGACCTCCACCTGCACATGCTCCAGCGAGCGGACTGCATTCTCCTGCCCCGCACAGGCTTTGGTTGGAATCTCTATAGCGATCTCCCCTGCTGCTTTCAGCTCCCTGTGGGATGCATTAAAATAGCAGGGAATAAGACACACAAACAGCACTCCCTGTAGTTCCCTGACATGCTCTCATTAATGTACGCAGGTCTGGGAAACAGCAGGGTGGAAAAAAACACATTACTGCTGCACCTATTGCACACATCACTTACTATTGTGTGATAGTTCAATGACAACCCCAAATTTAGGAAATATTTTACAAAAATACATAGATGTATAGAAAGATTTGGATGCCTTCGGTCAGTCGTTTGCAAAAACAGTTAATCCCCATCCCTCCCAGACATGAATGAAAGGATTTCCATGTCCAAGCTGGCATAAGGCTGGAGGGGGTTGTAGACCACTACAGAAATGCAGAGCCAAATCCTCTGGATTAGACAGGGACGTAGCAAGGTAATAAGGAAACTGGGTTTTGGTGCTATTGAGTCTCATAATCTGAAGCAAATTGCAGAATGGGCACTTTAAGGAACACAGAACTCAGCTGACCTTAGCTGCTGTCTACTGCAGGGACACTGAGAAATCAAAAAGTTTATTGAAGGACAAAGAATAGCAGCTAAGCTTTAGCCCTTGATTTCCATGGGCCATTAATCCATAAAGGAATGCAAACAAAACATCTGGTGAGACAACAGAAACAGCCTTTGCTTTGACTTTCTGTCCATGGATTTAGATATTTAATCCCATTGTTTAACAACTATCATTCATCAGCAAGTGTTTAGAGTTGACGACTGACCTAAAATTTAAATGCACTTAGCTTTTATAATTAAAAAAAAATCATTATGATTCATTTTAATGGCTCAGCCCTCCCAGGCTTAATACTTGTTGTTGCCATGACTCCACTCGAAAAGCAACAGATGTGTCTTTCATAACACACATAATTTGATCTGTTTGCTTTGTGGGACTCAACATGTCAGCACAAAATGAATTAAAGCTCTCTTCATCTCTAAATTAATCTTAAACTGTCAAAATGTGAAAATACACCAGTGAATTTTAATAGTTTTGCAGTTTCTATTTACAACCCCATATATGGAATTGTCAAATTACAGGTCTATCAGCAGCACTCTCTATGTTGCCCTTGTCCATACTATGAGAATTATAATTCATGATGATCCTTGCCCAAAAAAAACCTCAGAATCACCAGCGATTGTTTAGTATTATGATACATAACCTTATAAGTCATTGTAAAATGTTTATGTGCTCCAATTATTTTTAATGAGCATTATGAAAATTATGAAGATTTTTGCTGAGAAAACATCCTCAACAAAAATAAAAAGGTTTACAAGAGAAACTTTACGATGTTCACAAACCTGGGCTGGAAAGAATCATCTCTGACGATACATTGCTTTTTTTCAGGCACGTGCTTCCAGGTGGCTGGGTCAGCGAGGTCCACCAGGGCTTTAGCATTGAGAAGGCCAAAGCCGAAGCGGCTGTTGACCATCAGCCCTGCTCCGTTCCTCTTCCAGCCCGGGTTATTGGCCAAAGGATCAAACTCTGAGGTCCACACCACAATGTGCTGCAGGTCTCTCCAGGTTAGATCTGGACTGAGGGAGGGAAAACAGAGCAGTTAGTATTGATGTAGAAGTGTCAATCCATTTTAAATTGCGTTACAAATATCTCAAGCATGACTGTGAGTAACAGGTGTTGCATACTTTTGTTCCAGTGCCAGAGCGAATATTCCAGCAGCCAGAGGAGCAGAGGCCGATGTTCCCGTGTGAGTCTGAGTGCACTCGTTGTGCAGATCAGCACTCGTCTGAAAGAAAGCAGGCAAAATGTTATGTGAAACAGGAATTTATGTAGTAGGATAAATTTAAATACCATGATATGTCCCTTAAATAAAACTACCTTACAGAGGAGGGGCCAAGTAATTGTTTTGCAAGTCACAAGCAAGTCTGAAGTCTTTGCACTCATGTCTCAAATCAAGGCAGGAAAGTCAGAATTCAAGACAGAAGTCATAAACTTTGAGTTTTGAATCCTAAACAAGTCATAGTGTGACAGCAAATTTCTAGCCTCATTGATTTACAAAGTTATTTAGCTGTTATGTTCAAGTTAATTAAGCATTACCTCACTTACTATATTAATATTAGCCTCAGTGCAACTTCAAATTTTGAACAAAGCTTTTGACCTGCGTGTTCATTTTTCATACTACAATTTGTTATTTGTTGATCATCTTGTAGTTTTTTTTATGTGACTGAAATTATCTTTGGTATAATATTTTACAACAGTAGTCTAACATTAACATTAATGTTCTTCATGGTTGCAAGTATTTTGTGGTTTTGTCAAGTCTAAAGCCATCAAATTTGTACCTTGAGTCTGACTCAAGTCCAAGTCATGTGATTTGAGTTCACACCTGTACTACCTAACATTACTTGATGTGACATAATGTAACATAACGTAACATAACAGGTGTAGTTACTCACAATCCTCTGGTCGGTGTAGTCTCCGCTGCTGTATGCTGTAGCCAGAGTGGAGGAGCACTTCTCAGCGTACCACGGGGACAGGCCCTGCTGGGAGGCACTGCTGATTGAGATAGTGTAGATGCTGTCTGTGTAACCATCACAGTCACAGTTATCGCCCTGCCGGCCACCATTACCTGACGCCCAAACAAAGATAGAGCCTTTCCCACCACGACCCTGCAGAGGACAAGACAGAGACATAGCTGAAGATGACAAGAAATCCTAGATATGGTGTCGTATTAAATACTGATATGCAAATAATTCTAGGGTACTGCGCGATAAAATAGACACAGCGAACACTGACAATGGCATTTTGCCATTAAAGGCTTTATTCCTAGCAGCTGAATACATTGTCCTTATTGATTATCTTCTATCTGATTCCCTTCACTGCTGCAGATAATAGCTGCCATTAGGACCCTCAGTTTGCGATCACACCAGCTAAATGTGAGTAAAAACGTTATTTATCGTTTACCTTCTGGATACCATATTCAAAAGCCTTCTGAGCCAGGCGCCCGGGGCCTTCCACTGTCTTGCCATCATCGTTGGGACCCCAGCTGGCACTGTAGATGTCCACATGGTCTGGATTGAACCCAATTGAGCTGGCCTCTATGGCATCAGTCACAATCCCATCCAGCATACGAATCCCTGAGCAGAGAGGCAGGAATGTTATATCATAGTGTCCACTTACCTTTTTGTTTATTCATCACATCCTGGAAACTTATGGACATATCATCAATTTATGGCCACATTTTGGGGATTTAGCATTGACGTCAGCAACAATTTACTAACTCATTACAGTGAATAAAACAAACCAAAAAATGGATTTAATATAGAGGTTTTGTCTCAGGGCAGCAAGATTTGTGACGTTCGTATTTTAAGATGCAGGTGCTTCTGGGTCACTAAGAACCAGCTGGCCACCTCGGCCCTTCTCATGTTGCTGCCTTAATATTGCATAGTATTGTTTAGGTGAATTGGAGGGCAGTAATTTTGGAGAGTGACGTTATGCAACCATCTGGTGGAAAGAAAATCAGGTCTCCACCAGGAAATCTTGTTTCTCTACAGGCTATAAATAAAATAAATAAAATATGTGCTGCCATATTATCTAAAAGCAGTGCTTAGAGCAAAAGTACTCAAGGAATTCTTTTCGTGTCCAACTAATCTGTAGCCTGTTTAAAATGTAACATTTCTTTAATGCTGTATATTGTATCCATTCTATCATCAGTCCTAAAAACAAAAGCTTTCTGCCTTTATCTTTTTTTTTTTTTAGCTATCGTCCGATATATTTTTTCAGGACCTATACTGATTATTGGTAATCAAGGAAACCAGCAACCACTATTTGTCACCTTTAAGCATATGTTTAATTAGAATAGAACTTTAAAATATTCAGCCAATCAGATAGTGTCATGGGCAGGACGATGAACAAAAGAAATAAATCATCATTTACATCCCACAGCAACAACAGCAACCAGAGCCACAACAATTTTATTTTCAGCCACAAGTGTCTATTTTAAAACACATAATGTGCACATAGACATAAATACCATTTAAAGCGATATTCCACCCCAGCATAATAGTCCACTCAATATGTACTCACCTCTATGCCGATGTGAGGATGGGTGAAGATCTTCAGTTCACAAAACAATACTGGAGTTTCAGCAGAAAACAGGGTTGCAGCTAGTGGCAGT
>JAJHUR010073811.1:0-10516 GCA_027495735.1 Lutjanus campechanus
GCTTAGGCTATCAGCCATATATCTTTTAAATCTCGCGGTCACTCCTCTGGCCGGAACCTGAACATACCACTCCTCCCACGTGGTACATTCAACTTCCTGCCCCTCCTCCTTCCTTTTCTCCCTCTCTCCTTCACACACACACACACACACACCTCCATACACACACACACACACACACACACACACACACACACTCCTCTTTCTTCATAGCCTAGTAGAAATAGTTGTAGTAAAATTAGTTGAAGTAGCCTGTATTAATATTTGTTCAGTAAGTGTGATGTCAATTGTAAATTGGAATTATTCTTGTTGAATAAATATTATTATATTTTCCTAAGAACTACGTCTGTGACTATTGTGTGCATGTATTGTGACAAAGGCTGATTGACAGGGTCTGTGCTTGGATCTCGCGATCCTTTGTTTGATTAAGTTAAATGGTTAATGCCTTTCAGGCCTTAATTAGTTAATTAATCTATTTTGAGACATATTTTTGGTCCCTGTTTACAGGGTGGTGCCCCGATTTATTAATTTTATTAACTTTTAATAATTTTAATATTTTTATTATTTTAATAATTAATAATTATCAATTATTTGCTAATAACCTTGTATGCTCCTCTGGTCCCAACAACAGGAACAGGAAAAATAAAGATATGGTTAATGAGATGTCATATACTATGGTGGTAATATGCTACAATAACTGCAGCTTATGGCGTACAGGCTGCTCAGAGTTTCACCAACATGTCTGAAACATTAACACATGCTGCATGATGCTGTTGCTCTTCAGTATTTATATTCATTCACTAACATCCTTGACGTTTCACAGGTAATGATGACTCATGTTACTCTGAGATTACTCATCAAACTACAGACAACAGTATCATCACTACATGTAGAGCACAGAGCTGTAAATATAACTTTGTATTGCATTATGATTATTCATATCTCACAGACCACGTAGAAAATAAAGTAATTTTCTAAAGACATACCTTTGTTACTTCTCTTTGGTTTCTTTGGAGGGTATCTAATCACTCCTCTTCATCCTCCAGTGAAGCTGCAACTCTGGTTGCACCCCCGGCACCTCTCCCTCACCTGGCCTTGGCTGCTCCATGACATCAGCCTTTCTGTCCCCTCCCTCTTTTGCCCTGTAAGCCCAGTCCAACCCTAATTAACTATCTAATTATCACACTAAACAGCTACAATTGCATTGAGTTAAAGGCATAGTTAGCGATATAATCTGACGCACTTTTAGTCAAAATCACCGTATTTCTCCTCACTATCCACAAGCTGTCACTTCTGAGAGCATGCTGGAAAAAAAAATCCGGTTTCAATATACAGCCTGGGCTCTGAATTTCAGCAGGTAAATCTGTGTCTCGGGCCGAGACACCAAAACATGAGTCCACCTCCTCGCCTGGGGGGCTGGTTCATACTCGTGCACAGATCAGACACAGGGGGGGAGGGGGAGTAGTAGGTCGCGTAGCGTGCGCAGTTGGAGTAAGAGAGAGACATGGTATATCAGGTGCAGCCCAAGAGAAAACAGTTGGAGGAGCATAAATTTTAAAAAAACGGAATAAAACGTATTAAAAACGGACGCGGAGGTCGCCGTCTTTCTGCTGGACATCTGAGCAACATTAGCTTTGCAGTGCTTCACATAACAGTAACGTAACAGCCGTCCGGCATTCATCATATTATCTAATCTGCCAAAATGTAATGTTGTTGTGATGTTATCTATTTATAATAGCAGTCGAGTTGTGGGTACAGTTGTCTGATGGGTCAGCTAACCTTAGCTTCGCAGCTTAGCAGTGTGTGTGCTGCTAACTCAGCTGCTTTACTGCTACTTTAGTTTCTACGGCCGTTTCCATGACAATGCGCGTCCATGAACGTCGGGGGTGGAGCTCGGGGTGGAGTATGAAGGGAGGGGTGGGTCTGTATTCATTTACCTTTCAAATATCAACAACCTCTCTACTCGCTTTCTCCCACATCGCTAACTACACCTTTAACAGCCCACAGTTGAAACACTATATTTTACATTTGTAGGAGATGCAATCCCTCGCATCCCAGAATTACAACATTAAGGACTGTAGGATCATTGATGAGGATAGATGGAATTTGTCCTCTCTCACAGAGAACTCTTCAACTTCTGCTGAACCCTTGCTCATTTGAACCTTTGAGCGATAAAGTGTTCGAATGCCGACCAGCACTCAAGGATTTGTGTTAAAGAAAACAACTTTCAGATTTAAGATAGGAACCCAAACTTTTGGTCTGTCAAATTCTTGCCCATTTGACCTCTGAGCCATAAAGATGCATCTTCCCCTGATACGAACCGGCTCCAGAGACTCGCTAATTGACTATGGTCAAAATTTACGTGACATTTACAACTCAACTCTAGACATTCCAAGAGAGATTCCCGCCAGAAACAAGAGACAAAGAAACCTTGCCTTACCATGCAAAATTAAAGTGTATATTATCAGAATACTCTGTCTAACCACTTCAAAAATATGAGTGTTCTTGCTTATACATCTTAGAGGAACTGAATCCTCATTGTCTATCTCTTCAGATATTAACATTAATCTACTGATATGTTAATAACCTTAATCTTTGATCTTTCCATTTCAGATGTCATGTGTTTAGACTTTTTCAACAGCTAACGACATATAGATTGTAAACGTATTAATGTCTAATTGGGAAACTTGTCATACCTTAAAATATGATAAGTTTGAGTTAAATTGTCACTCTGCCTTTCTCCTGATCCCAGATGGGACCTGTGCGTGTGTGTGTGTGCGCGTGTGTGAATCTGACACCCCCTTTTCCCCCTCAGGAGAAAAGATAAGCAGGACACATTCTTTCAGCCTAAGAAACTTTAAGATGTGGACATTAACTTGATTTTTTTTGTACTATTTCATTTGCTGTGTATATGTTAGGACATGATTACCGTTTATAACTTTATGCATTTCTAATCACAAAGGTTACAGCAACACAGATTATCTTAAACCATGCCATCTCGTTGAATGCAGCATGATAACGCTGTTCAAATATGTTTTGATGTTAAAAGCCGATCTCTGATGAGAAAGTATGGGTTTATTGCGCGTTAACATTCCAAACCGTACAAACCATGTTAAATTCAACTTTCTTTATTCACGCCGAATAGAAAATTAAGATCTTCATTATCTGAAGTTGGAGAGGCCGTCCCAGAGCACACGCCCCTCCACACGCGTCTAATAAAACTAGGTGCATCACAGCATCTCTCTCTCTTGAGCCTTCGTCTGTATACTCTTACTCTTCAACTCTCTTGAGCTTTCTTCAGTATACTCTTCACCTCTTTCTTTATTCTTTTCGTCTTACAAGCTTCCTTTTTCGTCTCCACACTTAGTAACTTTTTAAGTATGCCAGTTGCGTTTTCAGCACATGCTTTTTCTCTTTTATATTGAACCTGAATTTTTCTCTTTTCTCATACGTTTTGTATTCATCCTTTAAGTGATTATTTTAATTACTTTGTTTTATGTTTGCATATTTTTACTCAAGTAACTTTTTCTTCACAAGATTTTATTTTTGAACATCATTCTGAATTTTGAAGATTTTTCAAAGTTGCATTCCTGAACTCTCTCTTTGGCAACTTTTCAGAGACATTTTATTTTACGCGTTAATAATAGTTTCGAAAACGATATCGACTGACCAGCGAGATCTTTTTCAACTTTATTATTAAACGAGTAATTACAGTCAATCAGACGAAGCTTTCATCCAACCTGTCTCAACTCCATCACTGAGAACTGCACGTCACTCACACAGTGACCTTTTTGCCAAAACCAAGACTGTCTGTATGCTGTGACGGGCCTTAAAGGACTCCCGGAGAAGATGTCGCCTGGGCCTGCCTTCCTCTTCCACCGTGTCTCAGCTGACATCGCTCCGCTGGGAGGCCGTGCGTCTAGAAGGTCTGCTGGTACCAAAAGAGACGATTCGGGGTCCGCTGAACACATCCGAACCTGAACCACGCTACAGAACAGTAGGCAAACTTCCTCCACCGGCTTCAGCCGCTGGGTTGTGATGAGTTGGTGCCAAGAAAAGCGATCTGATATAATTTTAATTCACGTGTTAGATAAGCAATTTTACACACGATAAGAAATCGTTGCGTTCATAAACTTACCTACAAACACATACTTTCTCATTATAACCAACTGAAGTACCTTTGAATCATCTATTAATGTCCATATACATTATTCTGTTTTGTGTTATCATCTATCCTCTTTGTTTCATTTATTCACATACTGTATATATTAACTCATTTAATCGTTAATAAATCTCATTTATCACCAAGTCGTTGTTTGTTTGTATAATTTCTGATACAGAAAATAAGATCAATGTATAGAGAATTCATGATTCAGACGAGATTGATTCATAATTAATAAGTGTACTGATCAATTAATAACCATTTCCATAGTTATTATTCTGTTACAGTAATTTTCCTCCAACTTGGAGGTGGTGCCTCCTTTTTATTGATAAATGTTAATGTAGGAACATTTATTACGAGGTATTAATATCATATTCCCCTACACATTTTACATTTTTTTCATCTTTAAGTGGTCATATTATGCTCATTTTTAAGCTCACATTTGGCTTACTCTTAGAATAGGTATACATGCCTTTGCAGGGTTTAGCCCATTGAATTACAAGCTGGGTCTACGTTGATCCCCACAGGGCCTACGCATTGGGTAATGTTATTTTGGGGGATGTTTTTTAAATAACAGTCACAGTGGAGAGGCTTGGTGGGAAACATGGATATTATGGTTGGAAAGCACACCATCTACATCTGTTGGTTAAAACGCGAATGCACTTTCAGGAGGCCGTCCTCTCCCAGTGCCCCCCTTGGAACCTCATTTTGGAAAAAATATGTATGGTAGGCAACAGTGAGAAACAAATAATTGTTTTTCATCCTGTTTGAATTGTGCCATGAATTACACATAGTATATTAATTTTATAAGTTAGCAAAGTTTCATTTGTCGTTGTTAATAAACAACACTCCTGTAAACACTGTGCATTGTCAGATTCTTTGTAAAACCCTTTGTAAAAAATGTAGTTATTGATTTTTAATAATGTGTGTTGAATAATCTGTTATCACAGAAACTATAGGGCCCTACCTTAATATTGCCATCAGTCTGTCGCTGGCCCCTATCAAAAAAGACACTTGAGCACCAGCCCCCATTAAAAGACACCAGGGCTAACAATTTTGCTGGGGGAAACCCTGCTTTCATTTTCAAAAGACACATTTTCATAGTGTGATAAACTCAGTCATCCATGAGGATGCCACCTGGTCCCTCCCGAGGGAGGTGTTCTAGGCACAGCTGGGAGGGGTCCACGGGGCAGACTGAGGACTAGGTGGAGGGATTTTATCACCACCCTGGCGTGATTACACCAAAAGGGAAGGCTGGGGTCTCCTGCTGGAAATGTGACTCGACTTTGGTTAAGCGCTTGAAGTTGGTTGAATGGGTGGACATCATTTTTGCATACCGACCAAAGCTACAGCACTTCTATTCACCCTGCATTTTAGTTCCTGTCCCTTTAAGGCCCCAAGCCCGTTAAGGCTTGCTCCAAACTAGGTGGGTTAATACAAATGTGTTACCTAGTGATGTCAACAAGTAACAAAAACCAGGGCGGGAGGAGTGTCTGGCAATCCAGAAGGAGTGTTCTTTGTAGTAGTGAGTAACTCCTTTGGACATGGACTTTGCAGACCTTTTAAATGTACAAACAGCTATATAACACAGTAAAAGCCCACATTGGGAATACCCCCAAAAGCAGAATATAGCCAGTTTAATTGTTTGTTTGTTTTTGTCAGAGTTTGCTTAAGATGTAACGAATGCTTTGAAAATTTTTGAAAAGAACCCAAATAGAACAGATGGCAGAATGCAGGGACAGTTTGGCAATGTAACTTGTTTCTGCCAGCCTTGGCATCTCTTAAAACTTTCATAATTCACACTTCATACATCAAGGCTCCCTCTGACATCTCTGTATTTGGCTAATAGCCATTCACATTACAGCATTATGAATAATTAGGTCAAGTTGTTATTCTTGCTTGACAGATATATATTATTCAATTTCAAATACATGTCATCCCACAACAGATGCACCCCAAAACTACATCGACATGTTAATTGCTTGAGAATGTATTTATTCAGAATTTAAACCCCCTTCCTAGAAAAGCTCACATTTCACCAGCACAAATCTCACCCTGCACCATTATGCAACTTCATACAGCTTGAGAGTGTGTGCCTGATGATGGCTAGTCCTGGTGGTGCCGTTTTGGATGGGATCTCTTTGGGTTTTTGTGGGGTTTTACAGTATATTCACTTGGAAATACAGTGGGGGCCAGCGTGTTGTGATAGGTGCACTGGGTTCTGTGCTCTGTGCTGCGCTCAACTCCGTGATTTACAGAGTTTCTGATGATAGGTATCTTTACTTGTTGCTATTGTAGCTAACCGCTACTGCTGGTTAGCTTTGTACTAACCTGGTGTTTGAGCTCCCAGCCTGAGCAGAGTCAGTAGCGGTAACTGCTAAGCGCTACAATTGTGTCCATCAGCAAACTCCATAAATCAGAAAGTTGAAGCAGAGCAGCTGCAGCAGAGGACAAACCTGAAAATATGATCCAGTTTCACCACACTCAGTGAATAAAGTTATAAAGTTGTGTGCTAGTGTACAGTAATCAGCCCCCCAAAACACTCTGCTCCGGCTGCCTCTATCATTTTTCCAACTTATTTCTTGTTTCATTTGTGGTCTGATGAACAGTAAATCATTCAAATTCAGTGCCCCATATAACTATTTAAAAGGCATTTAAAAACATGTATTTACCCTTCGTGTTCATTAGGTTCAACACAGAAAGCTGGATGACACTCAAAGATATTATTGTTCGATCCATATTTTTTACTCTCCTTTATGAATAAGAACCAAAAGAGTTGAAGAAAGATTAATAAAATTCACAGTCTGTACAGCCTTGTCTATTCACTGTGTTCAATGACTATGAAAACAGCCATAAAGGTGTTTTCCTAATGCTAGTTAATTCTCTTTTTCTGATAGATACATCATTTCATAACTCATAAACAGGGATTTCCACAATAGTGGAGTAGCCAGTCCATTCCTGGCTCCTCTGGTCTACATGTCGAAGTGTCCTTGGGCAAGACACTGAACCCCACATTGCCCCTGATGGCTGCGCCACTGGTGTATGAATGTGTGTGAATGACTTCTGATGCACAGGTTGGATGCACACCTGTGTCATTAGTGTGTGAATGGGGTGAAAGCGCTTTGAGTAGTCTCTGACTAGAAAAGCACTATATAAATACAGTCCATTTACCATATTTAAATAAGTTTGCCCTTCTCGTTGTAAACATATGGTGAATAATTGTAGAGGACAGTTAGGCTCCTTGTGTGTTTTGTCCCACACAGTCTGTTAATAGCTATGAATATTCTTTTCAATATTCAATGGAAAAAAATACAAAAGCGTTCTGGGCAGTGGCGACTGGTCAACAGAGGACGCTAAGCCACCACCCCACCTCTCCCCACATCCCAAAACTTCAGTGAAGAAGACTTAATTACTTTAAAATATATTCTGTATATTTCTTTAAATGAGCAACATCAATATTGTGTAGTTAGTGAGTAAAATGTATAATCTGCACTTAAATGTGTTGTTAAAAATGTTTTACGATGTCCGAAGTCACGGATAAGTCACGTGTTTCCGGCTTGGGGCACAATTTTTTTCACCCATTTACTCTTGCTATAAGTTGTACATGCGCAGTTCGATCCTCTCAATACAAGAGATAGGAGCTTGGTGGGGCGCACAGAACCTGTGCCCTCAGCATTCATTTGAATGGTGCTGGTTTACACATCGTCAACCTCTGGGTGGCAGCAGCGAGCAACTGGCTCAATCTACATCAGTACAGCAGAGTGAGATGTGTTGACAGCTGGAGGAGTTTAGCACATTAGCTCCTAGAATGGAGTAATAAAATCTGTGAAGTCACTATAAACAACATGTTTTTAGAAGAGAACATTAGAAGAGAAGCTGAGAGTTAAAGAACCGATCAACCGACATCATAAAGCAACAACAGTGAGAGGAAGATGATAAACTCTTTGTGGAGAACATCGTGATGTAACTCAGCCTCATGCTGGTACCAGGTGATCTTCAGAGAGGTGAGCTGTGCTGGATGAAGTATTCATATCATTTACTTCAGTAAAAACACTAAAACCACACTGTGTAAATACTCCACAACAAGTAAAAGTCCTGCATTTAAAACTTTACTTGAGTAAAATTATGTAAACATTATCAGCTGTTATCAATATGAAAAGTAAAAGTAACCACTGTGCAGTAAAATGTTTAAGTAACAAGTAACTGTACCTGTCAGGCAAATGTAGTGGAGTAGAAAAGTAAAGTAGAAATATAAAGTAATATAATATGGATGTAATTTGAAATTGGACTTTGATAAAGTACTTGAGTAAATGTACTTAGTTACATTCCCCCACTGGAGATGACAGAAGCTCAATGTGTGGTGTTGATCTTTTACAAACTTTTAAATAGTTGCTGTTTTGTGCAGAAAAGCTGGCAACACACCTTAAAGTAGGAACTTTATATAAACCTGTCAAAGACATTAACCACAGAGTCACTGAGACATTTACACCTCTCAGGGAGAATTTATAGACAAAAAGTAAAATTTGAGCCACAAAATGGCAAATTTTAATTAATTTATTCTTAAAACGTGTTATTTTCTAATAGGTTTTAGTGTGTTCATTATTCTTCTTCCATTGTCTAAAGGTTTGTGGTATCAGATTTCTTTTATACTTATTGAGGTACTTTTTGTTTACTTTAGTCTTTCAGCATAAATTGTAAAATAAAATACAATTATTATAAAGGATTTGCACGAATTAAAGTACCTTAATTTACTTTAACTAAGCAAGTTCATCAGGTTCTAAAACATGTTCATTTAGTTCTGCAAGTACAAATAAAGGCTTTTCGTATATTAAAATACACTGGTGCGATACCGTACAATGTTTGCCTGATTTTCGCTATAGCCCCCCCTGGAGAAAAATTCACCAGCCGCAACTGGTTCTGGGACATTTTAAACTGTACAATTACAGTGTGAGGTTGAGGCAGAGCCTACATTTTACTCATATGACACAGGCCTGTCACTTTGACAATATTGTCTGTTTTAGTGTGTTTGCAATGCATCTTCATGATGGCCCTGATGTAAAAAGTGCAATGTTAATACAGAGAATTCAACTTCTACTCAAGGCTTAAGCTGTTCCACTAACACAATTTAGCCTGACTAATGAATGCTAACTCAAGCCAGGCTAAAAGAAGCTGGATTAGAAGCATGCACAAGAACATAAGCAGCCCGGACCTATATGTCATCCTCTTCAGCTGTACTATGTTGCAAAAAAAGGCAAGGCCTTGTGTGTCTTTGTTGTTTTTACTTCCTGTCTTTGTCTGTTTTCCTGCTCTTTTTTGATCACTGTCGTTGTTTGCCCACCTGTGTCTGATTAGTTTTCTGTCTACTTAGTCCCTGTGTTTCTCTCTGTCTGTGTCAGTTCATGTGTTGATTTCGGTGTAAGTTCCTGTGCCTTCCCTGTGTTACTCCCGGTGTTTTTTGGTCCCTTTCCCTTTTGGATTTTCTTGGATTTTACCTGGTTTAGTTTTTGTCTTTTGGATTTCCACTTCTTTGTTCACATAAGCCTGTGTTTCTGTTACCTTTTGTTTATTATTAAATTACTTTTTGAACTCTGCCTCCAGTGCTCAAGCCTGCATTTTTGGGTCCACCCCTTTTGTGTTTTCTAGTTGACTTTACACCCCAGTAACAGTACAAACTAACCAAAAAATGGACCTAGCAGACTTGTCTTTGTCGGAGGAGCTTAATAAGGCGTGCACTGAATTTGGGCAGCTGCGCTTGGCCATTGAGGGCTGTATGAACCAGAGGTGTGGACTCAAGTCACATGACTTGGACTCGAGTCAGACTCGAGTCATGAATTTGATGACTTTAGACTCAACTTGACAAAATGTTAAAAGACTTGCAACTCGACTTGGACTCAACAGCAATGACTCTGACTTCACTCGGACTTGAGCCCTCTGACTTGAAAAGACTTGCTACTTTCACCAAAACACAAAGATTTAAATGTATATTATAAACGAACGCTCTGCATCTATTTTATATATATATATATTACTATATATATATATATTTTTTTTTAATATATTTATGACTCCTCCCTGTTTATCAGTCCTAAACCTAAACTTAATTATAACTCATTCGAAAGCCTTGTTCTGAATATTTCACATCTAAACTGGAAAACACCACAGCCAGTTATATTTGTTGTTGTGTACCGAGCTCCAGGCCCATATTCAGAATTTCTGACTGAATTCTCAGAGTTCTTATCAAGCTTAGTCCTTAAAACAGACAAAGTTATCATTGTTGGAGATTTTAATATTCATGTAGATGTCGATAATGATAGCCTTAGCATTGCATTTATGTCATTACTGGACTCAATTGGTTTC
>JAJHUR010073811.1:15022-28105 GCA_027495735.1 Lutjanus campechanus
GATCTAAAGCGAGAACAGTGCCTTATAGAAGTCTAATAAATCTTCTATTATGCATTTATTTATGGCTAATGATGTGGAACAAAGAATAGATGTGGTCCCTCTTCTTTGTCATCTTCATCTTCTTGTGACAGATGCGACATTTGATTTTTTTTCATTAGGAGTTTTTTTTCCTGAAGGAATTTAATTAGCTAGAGGAGTCGTTGTGATACGGAATATGACCCTTCTGGTAAGTTTAACTGCAGCTAACTAGTTATGTTAGTTAGTGCACATTCAAACGCGCAGCTAGCTGCACGTTTGAATGTGCACTAACTAACATAGAAAAGCATAAAGCTATATATGCATAATAATGCATATATAGAAGATTTATTAGACTTCTATAAGGCACTGTTCTCGCTTTAGATCCGGTAGCTGCAAAAAGCACACTTAACTGTTAACAAGCGCATAGTTAACTTATAATAGATGAGCAATTAAGTATATATTAATGTTAATAAATCAAACAAAAAAGATTAATAAAGGCAGGACAAGGACAAAGTTGCATCAATATATGTGTTTATAATGTTATTATGAACAATTATAAGATGCTCATGAGGATTTTATTGATGTTCTTAAGCATCAACAAACAAGTTAACAAGTTTCTTATAAGTTATTATAAATCTGTTATAGTCTGTTATTAACATAATATAATGAGACTATTAATACATTATATAGTCTTATAAAGGCATACTAATGTTAATAAGCATCTTATACACACTTATAAGGGCCTTATTACCTATTAATAAATGCTTATTACAAGGACCTTAATATAAAGCGTTACCAAAAAGTTTTATCTTATCTTATGTATGGCTATAAGGGATTTTCTGACATCTGTTTAATATGCTTGCATCTTACAGATATGAAGAATACCAGACGACCAAAAGCATCACCAATGAACCACAACAGCCTACAATCGCCCAATTCCTGGACATTCGTGTAGGGCATTACAGTATGAGCCATCCACAACAAAAGGCCATCACCAATGCAATAATGTCCAATTTGATTATTGATTGCAACTTGCCACTGTCTATTGTGGAAAACAAGAGTTTTCGGCACTTTCTGACAGTACTTGACAGTAAGTACAGCCCAGTGTGTCGCAGAACATTGACATCAAAAACAGAGAACCTCGCTGCAGAGAGACGTTCAAAATTAAAAACTCAACTGAGCAGCACTGACCATGTTTCAGTCACTGTGGACATTTGGTCTGACCCGAAGATGAGAAGGTTCCTTGGAGTCACTGTGCATTGGATAGAGAAAGAGGCAGAGAGGATACAGCTGAAGTCCAATCTCTTGGCCTGTAACCGCTTCAAAGGCTCACACACAGCTGAAAGAATATGTGATCAGTTTGAGGTAATACTGTATGTGATGAATACAACATCAAAGATAAACTGGACTACATTATTAGTGACAACGCTACTAACATGCGCAAAGCATTCACTGTGTGCTTCCCCACTGTACAAGAAGATGATGATGATGATGGGGATCATCTTGATGACCCAGAGCTCTGGCATGACTTAACCCTAGAAGACCAGCAAACAGTAGATGCTGCTATGGCAAAGAAACAGCGCTTGCAGTGTTTTGCGCATACTCTTCAGCTGGTGGTGGGAGACGGCTTGAAAGAAACAAAAGTGGCATCTCCTTCTCTTTCAAAGTTATCAAAACTCAGCTCACTGCTGCACACAAGCACAACGTTCAAAGATGTGTTCGATGCTGAATTTGGGGAACAGAAAAGCATTCCTGCTGCTATCAACACAAGATGGAACTCAACACTGAGGCAAGTGAAAGCAGTTCTCCAGTGTGATCATCTAAAACTCTGTGCTGTTCTGGAAAAGTCTGGGCACAAGGAGTTGTCATTCACAGCACGGGAGTGGAATCTGTTGAAGGAGTTGGTGGACATCTTGAAGCCGTTTGGTGAAGCAACTGATTTGACACAGGGGGAGAAGGTAGTCACAATCAGTGCTGTTGTTCCATCTGTCTTGTCCCTCAATCACCACCTTGAGAAGCTGAAGCCTCAAGTCCGTTTCCTGAGCGGCATGGTCAGAAGTCTCCAGGCAGCCCTGAACAAAAGATTTCTTGGAATCTTCATTAATGTGAAAATGGCCAGGACACAAGATGGAGTCACTGCTCCCTTTGCAAACCCAGTCTACCTCAAAGCAGCTGCCTTGGATCCAGCTTTTCCTCTGTTGTGGGTGGAGCCCCATGTGCTGGTCAATCGTGACGTCAAGGCAGAGGTGGCACAACGAGTTAAAGGTAAATATTATTGAGTTTAATGTAATGCTTTTTTCTCATAATCTGATCTAATTGACTGCAACAGTAATAGTTGTTAAGTCTAACACACTTGATCTTCCACACCAATTGTAATAAGGGCTCTTTTGTTTCTGCTAATTGCCAGAACTGATCCTGCAAGATGCAGCACAGACAGAGCAACCTGTGCCTCTCGTTGATGAAGAAGAGCTAGAGGAGCTTGGACAAGGAGAAGGGCTGTTTGCTGCGTACCATAAAAGGCAGAAGAAGGATGTGGGGACCACTCCAGCACTACAGCTAAGTCACTACCTTGACATAGCCGAAGGACAGAATGCTCTTTTGTTCTGGGCAATGAACATGAAGACTCTTCCTTCACTGTTCCGAGTGGCCGTCAGAGTGCTGGCAGTGCCTGCCTCCAGTGCTCCAGTGGAGCGAGCTTTCAGCCATGGTGGCATCATTCTACGGCCCCATCACGCACAAATGACTGACAGACTTTTGGCCAATTTGATCTTTTGCAAATGCAATGCAGCATAGGGCCCTGAAATAATAATAAGAAAATGCACAACCCTGTTCAATGTTATGTTCATGTATTTGTTATGTTTCTCCCTCTCTCTCAAACACATGCATGCGCGCACACACACGCACACACACACACACACACACAAAACACACACACAAAACCCTGTTTGTGTTAGGATAACCTAAATGTTCCTCAATATAGAAACCTAGCTATGGGGTAAGGTTACTGTCAAAAGTTTCGTGCGTGTACGCACACAAATCGTGCACGTATTAAAAATGTGTGTGTGTAAGTCTATAGTTGTGCATAAATAAAAAATTTGTAAACTCTTGTTTAAGTCAAATCACGCATAGATTATGCAGTGTATAAATTCTCTGTGAGAATACAACTCATAAAGCTACAACTTTACTAAATTACAAATACAGATTGCAGTTTACGGACATACGCTTTCTTCAGAATGAATACGAATCTGACAAGCGTGAAATAACTGTCAAAACGACGTCACGAGCTCACAGGCATTATATATCGAGTGGAAGATAACATCGATTCTACAAACTGCGCATGTGTGAAAGATGGCGAGGGATATGGGTCCGTGTATATTTTGGCAATTGGATTTTCCGTTCAGAAACGGGTATTAAAAAACAAAAAACGAGTGGTTTTTTGATTTTTGTTTTAGAATACAAAAAAAATTTGAAATACAAGGTGTTTTTCATTGTCATGGTCAAAAAGGATACCTGGAATTACAAAAGGACGTTTAGCTCAGTTGGTAAAGTTCCTGGTCTTTGGTTGGAAGTTATTTCTTTTATGGGGCTGCTGGTTCGACTCCCACCTCTGGCTTTTTGCTGCGTGTCATCCTCTCTCTCTCTCTGATCTGTTGCTTGTCTACTCTTTGGCTGTCCTTGTCTACTAAAGCAAAAATGCCCCCAAAAAATAACTTAACTTGCTTTGATTTTCATTTTCTATTTATGTGTAAATATTGAAGTTACGTACGTACGTCCGTAAACTGCAATCTGTATTTGTAATTTAGTAAAGTTGTAACTTTATGAGTTGTATTCTCACAGAGAATTTATACACTGCATAATCTATGCGTGATTTGACTTAAACAAGAGTTTACAAATTTTTTATTTATGCACAACTATAGACTTACACACACACATTTTTAATACGTGCACGATTTGTGTGCGTACATGCAAACTTTTGACAGTAACCTTACCCCATACCTAGCAGTCTCTTGGATAATTTATTGATTTTAATTTTTTTTTTTTTTACAATATTACCTCTAGACCCGCAACGATGAATCGATGAATCGATGATTAATCGATTTTTGGATTAATTGCCTGTGGAGTCTTTTTTTTTTAAAATGTGCATTCAATGGTCAACTGCTGTGGTGGTAGTTCTAGTGCAATATGTCCTTTTTTTTTTTTTTTTTTACAAATAATTTCAGTTGCACTTTATCGAATGTGTTTATTCTGTGCAGAAATAGTTTAAAAGGAAGAATGAGAGTCAAATGTTAAATGGTACTGGTTAATAGTGCAATATAAAAGTGCAATGTCAGCACTAGTTTTTTGTAAAAGTTCAATGCATATTATTACTTTGTTGTTAAAATGACTCGAAAGGACTCGAAACTCAAAGTGTAGGAGTGTAGGACTTGCGACTTGACTCGGGATTTGCCTGTCTTGACTTGGGACTTGACTCGGGACTTGCCTGTCTTGACTTGGGCCTTGACTCGGGACTTGAGGGCAAAGACTTGAGACTTACTTGTGACTTGCAAAGCAATGACTTGGTCCCACCTCTGGTATGAACTTAAAGCACAGACTTTTTGTTTATACACTTATGGAGAACACTTTTTTGTCAAGGCCCACAATTCTGCATATTCCACTAATTACTTATAACTTGGCAGGGATTAGAGCCCTAAAGAGAGACTTGCAGGCCGAAATTGAATCCACAGGTAAGCCTGATTCTGAGCTCTGCATGGACTCTTTATGCCACCAGCCACCTGCTAAGCATGCTTTTCTGCCAGTCTTTTCCCTGCCTGATCTGGCCTCTGAGTTATTGTCTGTGAGGCCTCCCAGACGCAAGTGTGGCTCTCGCCGATGTCACGCCTCTCAGCTGCCCGGCACCACGGAGGTTCTTCTGCCCAGCAACCCAGCGTTTGTCTCTCCTGTTCCGGTGGGACCATCACCACCATCTCCTGTTCCGGTGGGACCGTCGCCGCCTCTTCCTGTTCCGGTGGGACCGTCGCCACCTCCTCCTGTTCCGGTGGGGCCATTGCCACCTCCTCCTGTTCCTGTTCTGATGGGACCGTCGCCACCATCTCCTGTTCCAGTGGGACCATCGCCACCATCTCCTGTTCCGGTGGGACCGTCGCCACCACCTCCTGTTCTGGCTGGGCCGTCTTCGCTGCTGCAGCCACCTCCAGGTTCTGTTACGGCTGGGCCATCTTCACCACCACAGCCACCTCCAGTTCCAGCTGGGTCGCCACCACCAGTTCCTGTTCCGGCTGGGCTGTATTCGCTGCCACAGCCACCTCCAGTTCCTGTTCCGGCTGGGCTGTATTCGCTGCCACAGCCACCTCCAGGTCCTGTTCCGGCTGGGCCGTCTTTGCCGCCGCAGCCACCTCCAGTTCCAGCTGGGTCGTCACCACCAGTTCCTGTTCCGGCTGGGCTGTCTTCGGCGCCGCTGCAGCCTCCTCCAACCCTGGGTGGGCCACAGTCATCTCCTGCCCATCCTGAGCTGCAGCCACGTCCAGTCTCCCAGGCATCACTGCGTCTCCTGTTGGATGCTCTTCGCAAGCGCCGCCAGAAGGGTCCTGCCTTCGTCTTCGTCGCGGGCTGCCTGCTCATCCTCCTGAGGGGTCCCGCCTTCGCCTTTGCCGCTCATCCTCCTGAGGGGTCCCGCCTTCGCCTTTGCCGCCGGCCTCCTGCTCGTCCTCCTGAGGGGTCTCGCCTTCGCCGCCAGCCTCCTGCTTGTTCTCCTGAGGGGTCTCGTCTTCGCCGCCGGCCTCCTGCTTGTCCTCCCGAGGGGTCCCGTCTTCACCGCCAGCCTCCTGCTCGTCTTCCCGAGGGGTCCCATCTTCACCACCAGCCTCCTGCTCGTCCTCCCGAGGGGTCCTGTCTTTGCCTTTGGTCTCCTGCTCATCCTCCTGCGGGGTTCCGTCCTTGCCTTTGGCCTCCTGTTTGCCTGCTAGATAGAAGGGTCCCACCTTCATCGTTCCCAGTGCCGCCGGCCTCCAGAGGGGTCCCATCTTTGTCTTCGCTGCTGTCGCCGGCCACCAGAGAGGTCCCGTCACTGTCGGCGCCACGACCACCAGAGGGTTTCCCACTGCCTTCATCTCTGCCATCAGCTCATCTCCACCTTCGTCAGCAGTGTCCTGGTTGTCATTGCCGACCTCCTGAAGGGTTCCAGCAACTTCATGCCCGTCCTCCAGATCTGCTCTGTTTCCCTGGGTCAGCCCCAGGCCGCCCGCCTGGGGTCTCCCGCTTCGCCTCTGGTCTGCCCTCAGGCCATCTGCCTGAGGTCTCTACCTCTGCACTGTCTTCAGGCCATTTGCCTGGGGTTGGTGGCACTACACACTATTAACATGAAGTTATTGAATATTATTCCCTTTAAAAATTCCCCAAAATTATGTAAAAACACCTTTTCCCAAACTAACTGTTGTAGTATAATCAGCAGGAGGCCACTGATGTGTGAGGGGATTTTGGTGACACATCATGCTATTAAAGTGAAGTTATCGAATATTATTCCCATTAAAAATTCCCAAAAATTATGTAAAAGCATGTTTCTCCAAAGCAAATGCTGTAGTATGACCAGCAGGATGCAATTAATGTGTGAGGTGAGTTTGGTGGCACTACACTTAACAGAAGTGAAGTTATTGAATAATTGTTTATAGTTTCTTTTCAGTATAGACATTTGTAGACGGCCCTTGCCCTCTGTTCTCGCTGCTTGCTGCTCATAGAGACCAATGTAATTCATAATGTCCAGAAAACAGCTCATTTTGATAAAAATAAGGTTTTGGCTCGTTGTCTGTGTTACCACGGTTGGAAAGAGGTATCATTTGCTGTCTAACAAACTTTCGCTTGGGAGTTATTGATTACGGTGGCCGACAAGTACAAACGCGCTACATAAACAGAAACATGCTGAAAATACAGAAACGTACTGCAAATAAGAAAACAAATGCAAAAAGAAAACGCTGCAAATACAGACACATGCTGCAAATACAGAAACGCGCTGCAAATAAGAAAACAAATGCAAAAGGAAAACGCCGCATATCCAGTCATACAACAGAAGTGCTCCAGGCCTCTAGGTGCAGTGCTGAGCTTCCACCCGAGAGACAGACAACGGATGTATCAACGTGTGAAGCAGATGAATGAATGAGAAGAAGAAAGTTATTGTTAAAGCCATTAAGAATTTTGATTTATCTGCTCTCTTTAATGTTTTTGTCTAATATGATATTCTTAAATACTGCCTCTTAAAGTGATACTACACTCTGTGAGATTAAGCCATTTTGTATGTACTCACCACTATGCCGATGTGATGATAAGTGAAGATCTTCAGTACACCAAACAATCGGATAAGACGTTAAAAATAGCACACAAAACAAACACAAAATGTCTCCATACTGCTTGTGTGGTGTAATCCAAGTGTCTGCAAGCCGCGACATTAAAAATTAACCGCAAAAGACGCCATTTTCGCCATGTTTTTAGCAGAAATATCAGCTGTTGCACGTAGCCAGTAAGATGTAAACATGGCATCGATCTCGCGAGACTTCAGCACGTGCGGCCATTAGGATATATACGAAGTCTCGCACACCAGTTTTTGGTGGGAGGTCATGGGAAAGCATTCCCCTTCCATCTCTGCTTGAGGCGATTCTCTCCTCACTTGCAAACCTTTATCTATCATTAATTGTGGCCAAAAAACATAATACTCAACTGGAAAGACAGAACAAAATAATCAATAAACCACTTGGCTCAATCTGTTAACAGACCATGTAATCTCAGAAAAGCTTACAGCATCCCTACAGGACAATCTGGTCCCATTCCATAATACCAAATTTCCATTCCTGCAGTTCATCCAGAGCTGATTCCTTTTTTCACGCCTCACTTACTCACTCTCCCTCAATCTCCCCAATGCCAATATGATAACTTAATTTGTTAGACAGCCTTTTTGTTTGTATCATAATGCCTTTATGTTTATTTTGTGGTGTAAACATATCTGTTCTGCATATGTGGTAAAGAGTAAAGGGGGAAAAAAGTGCCATTGTTGCCCATTCTTCTGGCGTGTGACACTTTTAGCCATATTCTTTCACATGCAACCTTGGCAGTGTCAAACAGACTTGGGAGAGAGGGTTGCACTGATTATTTAATACACTTACATGATCATCTGTCTTGTCTATCAATCCTGGAAAACAGGGTTCCTCAACGTCTGCTGTCAGAGGGGACCTTCCATCTTTACCTAACTCGTAAGCCACCAGAGGGATTTCACCATCTTTGCCTTACCCATCGGCCACCAGAGGGACTCTGCCATATTCGTTGTTACCCAGATCTGCTCTGTTTCCCTGTGTTGACTCCAGGCTTCCTGTTTGAGAACCCTGCCTCTGCCCTGCCTTCAGGCTGTCTGCCTGAAGTCGCTGGCTCCGCCTCTGCCCTGCCTTCAGGCCGTCCGCCTGAGGTCTCCTGTTCCACCTCTGGTCTCCCTTCAGGCTGTCATCTGAGGTCTCCTGCTCCGCCTCTGATCTCCCTTCAGGCTGTCTGCCTGAGGTCTCCTGCTCTGCCTCTGATCTCCCTTCAGGCCGTCCGCGTGAGGTCTCCAGCTTCGCCTCTGGTCCGCCCTCAGGCCATCCTCCTGAGGTTTCCTGCTCCGCCTCTGGTCCGCCCTCAGACCATCCTCCTGAGGCCTCCTGCTCCGCCTCTGGTCTGCCCTCAGGCCGTCCGCCTGAGGTCTCCTGCTCCACCTCTGGTCCGCCCTCAGGCCGTCCGCCTGAGGTCTCTGCCTCTGCCCTGCCCTCAGGCCCTCTGCCTGAGGCTTCCACCTGGCTCCTGTCCAGTCCCTGGGTCAACAGACTTATAGTTCCTGCTTTACCTTGGCGCCCGGCTGTGTGCCTGTGAATTGTGACTTTTTGTTTCATCTTCACATCGGCATAAGGGTGAGTACATACAAAGTGGACTATTACTCAGTGGTGGAATATCACTTTAAAGTGTGATGACAGTGAGAAATGTCCATGGAAGCGACAAATAATTGCAGCTCCTGAAGAGGTTAGTGTAGAAACTGTGATAGCATCAGTTATATCAGAACTGGAGAGTATTTCTTTATTGAAAGAAGAGTTAAGAACAACACTGAAGGCTTTTCTCCATGGAAAAGATGTTGCCCTTCTCCTGACTGGCTTTGGTGAGTCCGCTGACATGCCAGGTGGTTTGTTACCCTGAACTGAAGGTTTCTTGAATCATCTTGCAAATCCAGCTGCCTCGCAAGGTAACTCTCCTATGATGTCATATAGTTATTCTATAGATCCGATTGATTAAAATGTTTTTTGAAAGTGCCTGCCCCTTTTCAAACTGTGTCTAAGGATTACTCCTCAGATGGTTGTGTGTAAACAACCATCTGGTGTGTCAGGTTAGTAACTAAATGGGTTACAGTGCAACGGCTTGACTCATTACACTTAATTCATGATGTAACTTAACACTTCTCCAACACACACACACACACCACACACACACACACACACACATTTTCATCTTTCAGTATTTGTAACAATGCCCATTCTGCCTCTGAAGCCACCAATGGCAGTAGCCTGGAACAGCGAAAGTGCTAATGAAACACTAAGACAGACACAGGCATTGGAGCAATAGAATCAGGATTAAGCCTTTTAAAAAATATTTTTATTCTGAGCTCTTGCTATTTTTTCCACAATGTGTAACCTCCACGTCAAAATAAATTTAATACCATTACCATGTGTTTTAATGGTGACGATTTAGTAGTAGGGGCAGACATCTAATCTACCTCACTACCCTAAAAGGATGAGAGCAGAATCTGTTACCAACTCTTTTCCAATTAAAGTAGCTTGCATTAGCTCCAAAAGTTACTAAAAGTCGCCAGATAATGTCATTTGCATATTACTACGTACAACTACCACATCTGTGTCATATTTACTAAAATGAATCCCCTTACCCAGGCATTTCTCCAAGTTGCAGTGCAGTTTTTACTTGGAAAAACTTTGATATGTTTGACTTCACTGGTGGAAATTCCCTACAGTCTGCAGTTGACTTTATTATTACCAGCTGCAACAGCATGAGTGTGTGGCTGTTGTTTTCACCTTGTGAGTCTGTGTTTGTGTGATATCATCATGACTATCACAGCCAAAATAATTAATGATAATAAGATAATCTTTTATCAGTCCAACAATAGGGGAATCTGCAGCAGCAGAGAAGGTGGAACATCAATAAAAAAAAGAATAAATAATAAGTACACAAGCAACAGTAAATATAGAAAACAGGAAGAATTTAAAACAAAGGAAATGTAGAAAATGGGAAAATTAGGAATAACATGAGGAATATTAAGGCAAGGCAAGGCAAGTTTATTTGTATAGCACATTTCAGCAACAAGGCAATTCAAGGTGCTTCACACAGGACATTGAAATACAACAGGGGAAAAAGAAACACATAAAAACATTATAAAACAAGCATGTAAAAGGTGATTAAAAACAGCAAATAAGAAAACAACACATTAAAATAAGAGTTGCAGTGTAGCAGTGTATTATTGTGATATTTATTATATTTAATCTTTAACTTTTTTTGTTGTGCATTTGGTCTCTTTTTGTCTTTTGGTTGCACTGAAAATCTGAGGGTAGGTTGTGAGTGAGAGTCTGTAACCATAATTGTACTTCAAAAAGTGCAGTAATACTTAATGGATAGTGAAAAGGCAACAGATCCACAAGCCCTCAAATACTATGATATGTCTACAATATTTCATTGTGGTTCTTTCTTTGATTGGGAAAATTAGGAAAATTGTTTTCTGCTGAAACTCCAGGATTGTTTTGTGAACTGAAGATCTTCACCCATCCTCACATCGGCATAGGGGTGAATACATATTTTGTGGATTATCATGTAGGGGTGGAATATCCTTTTAAGGAAAAGTTCAGTATTTATATAGTATTTATATTCACACGCTCTCTCACTCACCCTCCCTGCTTCTCTCTCTGCTGCAGCTCTTTTTTTTTCCTTTTTTTACCTGGTTTCAGGTGGAGCTGTAGCTAAAATCGAAATAATTTCAGAGTGCAAGAGTCACAGTTTGATGCACATCAAGATGCAGACATGTTTGGGCTTGTGACGTTGTGCGCTCTGGGGGACGCATCACTCCATCATTGATATCACGAGATGACACTTTCTTATCACATAAAAATTTATTCCAGTGTTATCGTGGATGATATGGTATGGCACAGCCCTACTAAGTATGTGAATTTTGCCTTCTTAAGTTTGCATAAGGAAAATAGCTGTTTCTGATCTACCACTCTCCCTGAAGAATATTTTATTTATTAAATGTAGCAAATTCTTTAAATTCTGTGAGTTCTTTTAAATTTTATTTTGGTTCATATGTCACACAATAATTGGATTCTCTTTCTGCATTTCATGATATTACACTGTCTTGTTGATGTTAAGTGAATTTATTGTGCAGCTGTAATGTCAGTAAAGACTAATTTCAGTAATTAGCCTGTTCAGAAATCAGCCTAGCCAAGTGATAAGCCAACAGGTTAGCCCAGCTAGCTTGCCCTGTGTTACAGTGAACACAAAGTAAATGTGGTTACTGAAACATTAACAACAGTATTTACATAGGCACACAAAGAGTATGCTGATCTTATTTTACAGTCCTTAAATGCTTTCAGTTAATGATTGTTATCAGTAATAAGTCACAAATCTGCAGTAAAGAGCTGAAATCCAACTGATGACGTAGACCAGAGCCCCATTTGGCCCTTTTCCATACCAGGGTTTATACAGAGATTCTTAAATTGAATTTACTACCTTTTTACTACCTATTTTACTACCATCACAATATTTTTACTACCAGCACGGCTTCAAACTTCAACTGTAGCAGTGTAAAGTGTTAAGTAAAGTGACAAGTAAAGAAATGAAATATCTTTCCAAAATGAATTAATAACATATTTTATCACAATTTAATGAGGTAATTATAACTTAATTTTTCGATATACGATATATATCCCGATATTTTTTCCGCAAAGTGAGAGCAAATGTTCAGCCAAAGTCAAAGCCAAATGTGACATGTCACAAGTAGTTTTATTGAAACCGGCTATTTCAGTGAACACTGGCAAAATCAAATGAATAAATAATAAACAGGTTTCTTCACCTGGTTCATGAAAAAATGTTTAGTTGTTCAAATAATGAAATGTAAACATAAATACTGTATAACAGGAGTACCTTTTTGAAATTAAAGCTCTGTAAGGTGCGCTAAATGACACCGTTGCCTAATTTGCATAATTGGAAATTTGCATGTAATTGTAACAGACGCAGTAGGAGAGAGGATTAAGTTATTTGATACAAATCGGAGGATTGATATCTCATTTCATGAAACCGTACAAAAAATTGTTAAAAATGTTATAGTTATGGCAAAAACTGTAATGTTTTACTGTTACTTGTAGGCTCCTAAGTGGAGCATAAGGTTAGAAACTAAACCAAACTTAAGAAAACTAAACAACGGAGTGGTGTGGGTCTCCTCTCTGCTCTGACTGCAGCTACACCTGCTGCGTGAGGCTGCTGTCAGACTGACCGCCTGTGAGTGCTTTGGGACGGGGGAGGTGCTCACGGCAGGACCCGCTGCTCATTGAGGACAGTAAACGATACGTGCTTTCACGTCAGAGTCTCCAAAACACCAGAAAAAGTCGCTAGATTTGTCGCTAGTCGCTTTTGTCAAAAAAGTCGCCAAGAAGATTTGGTAAGTCGCCAGATTTAGCGAGAAAGTCGCCAAGTTAGCAACACTGCCTCCATGCTTGTTGAAGAGTGCCGGAGTGTCTCTTCCTTCCCCACTGTGCACGAAAGAGGAGGGGCGGGGGCGCGCAGAGCAGTGCAGACATAGACATATAAACGTATATATGTCTATGAGTGCAGAGAGCTCCGGGTCAGCAGCACAGCAGAGCAAGGATCACAGCCCAAATTTGAACTATATCGATATATCGCCCAGCCCTAGCGGCGCCCAACATACACGTCGCGTGACGTCATTCCATTCACTCAGGTCCTACTCGCAACATAAAAATAAATTCATGCAAGTTTAGTAAGGAAATAGGC
>JAJHUR010073812.1:0-14856 GCA_027495735.1 Lutjanus campechanus
GACAGTGTGTGTGTGTGTGTGTGTGTGTGTGTGTGTGTGTGTGCATGCGTGTGTGTGTTTGTGTGTGCACCGGGGGTGGGGGGGTGCAGTATGGCATGACAACTTGCCCCTATTGCACCCCTTGTGCTGTGGGGTATTTTTTGACCCCAGAGGACAATGAATGTTACTAAATTTAAAAAAACACTCATAATTCAATTAAATTACTTCAAATTTATTTTAGTTGTGAAGATCATAGTATTAAACAACCCCCCTTATTTTCAGACCATTTGATGAAAAAACAAGCATATTATGACAGAAAAAGTTTTCATTTGGGGTACAAAATGACCCCAGGACATTATAAGGGTTAAATAGTTTTCAAGTACATGAAAAAGAGGGGGGGCTTCTTAACTTCTTAATCTTAACTTCTTAACTATTTTCTTGGTTTTGTTATCACTTGTTGAGTTAAAGTTAAATCTTTGTATTTATATAATTTATTTTGATAAGTTGTTTATGTTTGGATATTTATACGTTTGTTAGATGTTTAATGTTGTTAGTCAGTGTGTTTATATACAGTATGTGTCATTTGGAAGATTAGGCCTGTTAAGTTATGTTGTGTTTGGTTGAAGCTTTAGTTTATTTCTCAGTTGACCTTTCAGTTTGGGCCCTAATTTTGTAGCTTCTTTTTTAGCGTATGTTGCATTATAAGATCCACTTACTTTTGTCATTTGTTATTTTTTTCATTAGAAATATTTTGCTTTTCGACCTTGTGCATTTTTACTTCGTAGGGGAGCACCGGCAAGGATGTAACGGTTTTCACATTTCTCTCTTTTACTCAGCGATTCTTTCACCTACATGGATAATTTTTTCAGGCAAAGTACCTATACTTGTCTGCTGTCATAAAACGGTTTAAGTTTTTCAATAGAGAAAACAGGTCGAGAGTTATTAAACCGAAAGTCAGCACTGTCCAATGTTACAATTTAAGCACCTGAGAGGCTCAGTTGTAACAGCGTGAGTCACAGTTTTAACACAGTTAAAAGACTGTATTTAACAAAATGTTTTCATGGCAAACCAAGAATATTTCATGAAAGCAACTGTTTGACTATTTGAGGCAGTGTATAAAAACATAAAACTTACCCGATGTACTAGTTGGCACAGTTGTGTCAATCCTTGTTGACAAAATACACTGCCAACATCCACATAGCTACTGAATTTGACTGAAGGAAGATGTAAAAATACTACACAAACCCAGTCTAATGTAAAATATACCTAACTGAACAACTTCTGACTGGACAGACAACAGAGTATTGGGAAATATGGTTTGGGGACGTCTGTGGGTAATTACCTACTCATCCGCTGACACCTCCTGGTTCAAATAAAGCTACAGCAATACCAGTCCACTGACAAGTTTTATTGAAAAAAAAAAAAGAAACATAAAATATCACACTTCCTAAAACAAATAAAACATTTTTTTTAAATACAAAAATTGGTCACTTTTTTTTACCAATAAATAAAATAGAAAAATAAAATAGTCCTGTTTAACAGTGTCATCTTACAAAAGTGCATCAACATTAATCACATTTGGCTATGTGAAAGAACCAGGGCCAATCATTTATATTTTTGCCACTCTAACCCTAACTTAGCCTGCTTACTCAGTCAAGATGACAGAGCCTCCATCCAACTCCTGAGAATAGAAGGCTTACAACTTGTTTTAACAAAAAGCAAAAATAAAATAGCTTACACGACCTCTAAAGACAATCATGGCAAGTGTAAGTAAGCCCCCCCCCCCGCATAATTCATGGGCCCACCCCTGGCAACTCACACACGGCACCCAAAATTCTCCAGGCTTTGAAGAACTAAATTCCTCCCCACAAACCAGACACTCTGGATTTTCCATTTCCACGGGAGCTGTTGCTGGCTCCATCTCCATGGGAATTGCTGCCTTCTTCTTCTTATTAGCGTGCTTCTTTGAACGGCGTGGTGCAACTCTCTTGTCTCTCTCTTTCTCCAAGGCCAGTTTAGTGGGTGTATCTGTCAGTATAGCCGTCTTCCTCTTCTTTCTCCCCTTGTTGGTGGCTGTTCGGGGTTCAGCCTTTGGGAAAGGCCGAACAGCAGCAGGATCGAACGCTGATGTGAATGGACTTTTATCTGTCCACTCCTGAAATAGAGCACCAGAATATTGAGCAGCAGGGATGGTAGGAGAGCCAGTAGGATTAATAGAACCTTCACAAACAGCAAAGACAGCACTAACAGTGGTAGAGAAGCTGGTAGATGGACCTTGATCTGTCCCCTCCTGAAATGAGGAATAGTAGGTGGTTAGGGATGCCCATCACTGACCAAAAGCATTCTAGCCTAACAATTAATTAATCACCTTAGCCACTTTTAACCCTGGCATGTCATTATGATTAAAGTTTTCTGATTTTTTTTTTTCAATCATTTCCAAATGATAGCCTAAATGTTAAAAAAATGAAATAGTCCATCTACAAGCTCACTACATGTCGAGTGGTTTATAGCTTTATCCCAGTAGGATGAGCAGAACTTTAGCCTTCACTTACAGGTACAACAGCACGCAGAGGAGTGTAGGTGGGTGGACCATCAGTTGTCTTCTCCTGAAATAGAGCAAAAACACATTTAATAGGAATGGTAGGAGAGCCAGGCAGCCAGTAGGATAAACAGAACGTGAGCCATCACTTGCAGGTAGGACAGCACACAGAGGAGTGGAGACTCTGGTGGGTGGACCGTCAGTTGTCTTCTCCTGAAATGGAGCCTGCAGCTGCTGGTGAACCAGTCCTTCCCTGCGATTTCCCTCTCCCGCCATGCGTCTGGTAGGCTAGTATTCATATGCATTTATTTGTATTTCCTTATAATTTATTTTCAGCTATCAAGTCTTATCAGTTACATTTATTATGAATTTAAGAGCACAGGTGTCTACCATTTTCCACCTGCCATGTCTATTATGTCTAACAAATCCAAATCATTAATTTTTTTAAATTAAATGAATAAAAATAAAATAAATTGGGCATCCCAGTGGCTCAACTGGTAGAGCGCATACCACATGGTTTAGGCCTAAACCGCAGTGACCAGGGGTCCCTTGCTATATGTCATCCCCCCTACCGGCTACATGCTACAGTTGACATTTCTGCTAAAAACATGGCGTAAATGGCGTCTTTTGTGGTTAATTTTTAATGTTGCGGCTCGCGGACACTTGGATTACACCACACAAGCAGGATGGAGACATTTTGTGTTTGTTTTGTGTGTTCTTTTTTTAAACATTTTATCCGTGGTCACCATTCACTGCCATTGTACTGGATGAGGCTGCTACCCTGTTTCTCCTAAAACTCCAGAGTTTTGTGAACTAAAGACCTTCACCCATCATCACATCAGCATAGTGGTGAGTACATATTGAGTGGCTTATTCTAACAAAGTGGAATATCGCTTTAATGTGTGATGACCAGTCTACAGGTGTTTCAATAGCCTAATAGCTATATTCTCACCTCTTTGGGGCACAATCCAAAATAAACTTCGGCTGCCCTCATTAAGTAGATCATTAACTTTTCCTCTTGTTGCTCAGTGAACACTCTTTTGTGGCACCGATAACCTGTCTTAGGAAGCTCCAGGCTCCCTGCCTGCTCCACGGTCTTCCTCTGATTACAAAACCTAGACAAGGTGACATGACATATTTTGTACTCTTTGGCTACACCTCTTACTGAGAGTCCATGTCTAAGGACCTCTTCTGAAGCCTTTTCTAGCATTTCCCTCGGCACTAACCCTCTCTTCCTCTCCCTAACGGATGCCATTCTGGAAAACAAACAAACAAACAAACACAAGAAACCGGACAAAACAAACAAACAAGAAAATAAATAACTAAGAAAAAATTAATAAATTAAGCGATGGGCCTGCGTTCTACATGCTAATCTAGACCGGCCTTTCAATTGTAACGTGCATCTTGCGCCATGTTACAATTATGCCGGTTGTCACAGCCGTGATATTTCGTCGCTTACCGAGCACAACTAACTTTCATGACATGTTAATGCAAACTAATTACGAACAGATCCGTGAAGACAACCATGTTTTTAGGTTCAAAACATTCATAGAAAACTTTATATTTGAAAAATAGGGGCTATATTTTTACTTACTTGGAACAAAACAGCTCTCCTCCTCCTGCAGCGCAGCGTGATCGGATGGTAAATGGACTGTATTTATATAGCGCTTTTTTAGTCATAGACTACTCAACTACAACTTACAACTACAAGTCACATTCACCCCATTCACACACACATGACATATGTGGCTTCTTCTACAAAGATCCAACCTGTGCATCAGAAGTCATTCACACACATTCATACACCGTTGGCGCAGCCATTGGGAGCAATGTGGAGTTCAGTGTCTTACCCAAGGACACTTTGACATGTAGACCAGAGGAGCCGGGAATTGAACCACCAACCTTCCGATTGGGAGACGACCTGCTCTACCACTGAGCCACAGCCACCTGAAACTTCCAGGGAATGTTCAGTAAGATACTTGACATGTGCGGGCGTGATGATGTCACCACCACGTTTACGTATCCGAAGAAAATGGGCGTGTAACGACTGTAACACGTTACAATAAAAGCGGTGCTCCCCTACAATTTGGGCCTTTATTTCTTGATTAGCTGCATTGGTAACTAGAAGAGCACTCATGAAGCTCCTTTAACACCAAATTAGCTCTGGTTCTTGAACTTATTCCATTCAGGATTCTTGGAACCTTGGTGCTATAGCAGACCAGCAGTGTTTCCACCAGTTTTGAGTGGAACCATTGTAATCAAGGACACATTATCAACAGGGGGTGCTGCAGAATCCACAATAATCTGTAGAACATGATACATCAAATTTGGTTCTCAAAGAAAACCTGCTAATTTTTGGTTCCAGCTGGGAACCAACTTTTCGGGTTCCAAACCATTTGACTTTCACTCAAAATGCTTAGAACAGTTCTGTTCACAAACTGGAACAAAGTAGGTGCCATGTTGGGGGAAAAGGCCTAACAGAGAGCGCAGACTAGATCAGCCAGTGGTCCAGTCTTCTATAATATACAAATCTGCAAGTGCAACCACTGTATATGTCTGGATATATTTCAGTGTTCCAGTTATTTTAGTTATATTTGAAAATAACAGGATAATTTAGACATTGCTTATTTCTTACCTGCTACATGTGAAGTCAAGTGGTGTTTGTGGCTGTTTGTTGTATGTTTAGTCGCAGCACACATGCTCACATATGCATGATTAAATCTATTAATTTTGCCAAAGAGACAGGTGTTAAAACAGCCTTATTTAGTGGTGTTACTAAAGTGGAAAATGATTCATTCACCTCCCCCAAGATTCTGATCCGCTCCAAAATTTAATGCCACCAAGGTTCATGTAAATCAGGCTGGTAGTTTTTTCTGCTGACAGACAAACAAATTGAACCAAAAACATAACCTGCTTAGCAGCGGTAATGAGTATTACTGCTTTAGACCACACATAGACATGCACCCACACTCCTGCATTGTGGCAAATAGATTGAAAGACTGTAAACAATTGTGCATATGTACCTGATGCCTAAACCCTACAGTAAAGTTTTATGAAAGTGCAGTCTCAGTGCCCTGACCCAACACATCATACTGGTGAAAACCACCTCAGCCAGATAAACCATTCAATACAGTTTGTTCATTGTAGCTGCCCTTGTCCCAATGAGCAGTGCCATGTCAAGTCAGTTTTATTCATATCGTGCCAAGTCATAACAGAAGTAATGCTCTATTCCACAAGCTGTGTGCAGAGCTGTGTGTGTTCCAAGACTCCAGCAGGACGAGGGGGGGAGGACTCTGTGTTTACATCCATGATGCTTTGTGCTCAAACAGTCACAGCTGATGGACAGTGTTTCCTAAATGTTGAACTTTTAATGTGAAGATGTCAACCATGTTGTCATCACCATCTTGTTGCTGCTGTTTATTCAAGCAATGCACTATTGAATTATTTCCTGGGTGTATGTGAATAACTGTATATATTATTTTATTTTATATAATATTTTATGCTACTCCGTTATAAATTCAATTACCTGTGGTCCATGGTTGATGTGTAGCATGAAGAGACTACAACTTTCATTTTGTTGTGCATCCCTGTGTTGTGTAATGATAAATAATTTATCAAGATACCATGACAAAACATTCTCGTGATGGCATTTGGTCCTCACAGGTATAGTTATACAACATCCTCCTGCCTCCCGCATGCATGCATTTACACCTACCTCCACGTCAGGTGATCCTCCAGCATGTGAGCAGTGACAGACGTTTAATTTAGCTCTTTCCATCTGTGTGGAGAAATGCATTAAGCTGCTGGAGTGTGAATGGAGATGTCTTAAAGGGAATGAATTATGTGTTACCGCTGTGCCTGCACGCACTTGTTTACACATCCCCCACTCCATTATTGTTCTCTCTTCACACTATTTATTCACTCAGTGTCTCAGTACAGTGTTAGTGATGCTGCTGGGCTGATTCTACAAATTCACAAAAATCTATTTGCTCTAATAAAATCTGAGGATTTTGGTACATTATTCCATTTTTATATTTATAAAAGACACATATATGTATGTATGGGAGTTTTGTTATTTACATCCTGATTTCTATCAATGTGTCTTCCCATCACAGAACTTCTGATATGGTATTTGGTTATGATGTGGCAGCACCCCCTACTGGTATCCTGCAGACATAAATACACTGTATGACCAAAAGTATGGATTATAGTCAGATTTTTTCCTCGTTTGACTCACTTAAGCGTAATAGTGGTAAATCTCAGTGCCACAGCAGACAATATTTTAGACATTTCCTCCTCATCTTCTCATCTTGACTGGCCTGCCCAGAACCCTGAACTCAACCCCATCCAGCACCTTTGGGATGAACTGGAGTGGAGGCTGTTACAGCTGCTGATTAATGCCTGTGGTAATGGAATGACATCTCTGTCAAGTTTGGGTGTCCACATACCATGTACTGTAGTTGGATTGACTGATTAATGTGACTCTTCCTCACTTTATTTTCTACATGATAAAATACAGAGAACCACAAGTTTTACATTAATTGTAATAAAGCTTTTCATTAGTTATTAATTAGTTGTAACAAAAAATAGGCATCAATACATTTGTCAGTAATTTAGTCTATTTATTTCTGGATTAATAGAATAATTTACAATTAGATTCATCTATTATTACCTCCTCTTTGCCATTTGTTTGTCTGTATGCCTGTCCAGCATTTATTTACAAGATGTAAGAGATTTCTTTATCATTACAAGAGCTCCCTCTTTGCTACTTATAAAAAAACAACAACATATACAATTGAGTTCTGAGGATGGAATAAAGGGATAGTTCTGCCAAAAATGAAAATTCAATCATTATCTACTCACCTTCATACCAATTGAAGGTTGGGTTTCACAGGAAAACAGTGCTGCAGAATCTCCCAAAAAAATAGAAGTGAATGGTGACCAGTTTTCAAACATAAAAAAACAACCAGAACAAAAAAACAAACAAACAAGAAAAAAACAAAAAAACAAAAAAAACATGAAAATATGTCCTTACTGCTCATCTGATGTAATCCAAGTTTCATTTTCTCACAGCTGCTCTTCAGTCTGGTGGTATGGCAGTGGATACCTCTGTATCTCCTGCTTAATGGGAACAGGATCTATTGTAGTCTGTTGCCTTCAAATTTTCTCAACTTTTTCTTTTTTACAGTGTAGTCCACAAAACCAATGGTTGACATCATGGTGACTCTGCCCACTAATACTACTGTCTATGGAAATGTAACTCTGTTTTTTCCCCTCTGTCCTCCATTAAAATATCACATAAGGAATTACTGTAGATTACTAGTTGAATTTGTTAACAAATGTATTTATGCATATTTTTATTGTACAGTTAAGTATTGTGGTACTTGTGGTCTTCCATATGAAGCTGTCAAAATCCTGACTCTAAAAGCAGACCTGAGGAGGTATTTAAGGTGTGAGGTTGGTGCTGAATGTTGTTTAAAGGTGATGATGATGTATCTGAGGTTTATTCGTCTGAGTCTTGGCTGCCTTACAGGCAATAATATCAAGTTTTCAGTTTCTGTTGCATCCATTTCTTGCACAGCCAAAGCATTTTACATCAATTCATGTGCTTAAGGGCAGTAATGCTGTGATAAAAAATGATGGGTTAATGCATGGCCTCCCCTCACTTATCATCATAAGGCAAAAAGCCAACGTTATGAATAAAAATCAGTTACAATTTCACAGAAGCTTTATTTCTTGTTCTTAACTCTTCAAATGACACTGACCTCATATACAAATTGCTCGCTATGATGTATACCGTATATTTACATTGTTTAGAGGTTAAAGATGGTTAACTCCATTATTGTAAAAAGAGAAGCAGCCAGCAGAGCTTCGCATCATGGATTCACTCGACGTATTTCTGACCTGTTCTGCTTGTTTTGAGTCAATACTGATCACATAAAATCACATTGTCAATTTACAGATGTCCTTGATGTAATTGAACGCTCACACACTCGAGCAGCCATCAGAGGAGAGTCAGCGGCTCAGTCTCTCATCTGATGTTGGGTCTGATACTGACTGTTTAATTGATCTAATCAGTGTAATCTAACACTGATCATTATGAGATGATGTAGACATCTGCTGCCACATCACTGCCGTTAAATGAGAGCTCTTGTTAAGCTGCCCCATACGAAAATCTCGCATATATATATATATATATAAACAGGCATTTAGACAGTCTGTGATTTGTTGATTCTTAATGGTGAATGGCCCAATGGGAATTACTGTCTTTTTATAACTAGAATAATGAGCAAATAAATATTAGCAGAATATTCTTGGAATACCACAGGCATCATTGTGTTTCTATGATCCATGACTAAACCTGTCACATGAAGGTGACATGACTATATAGAGTATATAGGCTAGAAAATATAGTCTAGAATTGAATATTTATAGTACATATTATAGAGAATATTGTAGATCCAAGACGATACTGACAGAAGGGTGGAACAGTGTCAATTAGAAATCAGTCTGCTACCTGATTTCATTTCATCCTTTATTCATCACATTGTTGTCGCCACTCTTATTAATTCCGATATCATTACTGTAACATCTAGTATGAGTATTATTATTTACATACAGCTTACACACTTATATGTACTACCATTCCCTACACATAGTTTTACTGTTGATGTTCTGTTGCTACTGTTCTCTCTGCTTCTGTTCTGTTCTCTCTCTCCACCCCTCCCTTCTCCTTTTCCCTCTCAAATCCGACTGGTGCCGTCAGGTCGCCGCCCACCATGTGTCTTGGATCTGTCCGACGTTTCTGCCTGTTAAAAGGAAGTTTTTCCTCGCCACTGTCGCCAAAGTGCTTGCTCATGTGGGGATTGTTTCAATTGTCGGATGTAAATATGATTATAGAGTGTGGTCTAGACCTACTCTATATGTAAAGTGTCTTGAGACAACTTTGTTGTGAATTGGCGCTATATAAATAAAATTTGATTTGATTTGATTTGATACCTCAGCACCATGGACAGCTCCATGTTTTTTCAATCCACAGCACCGTTAAGCTGAAGCTATACTTCTGCATGAAGTCAATTTCATCAGCACAGGGCGTATGTGCAGACATCCACATGCTTCCAGTTTGCTGTGATGATTCAGACTTGTCCAGAGACTTGAGACTTGTCCACAGACTTGTCCACAGACTTGTCCATGGACTTGTCCATGGACCAACACAGTGTCGATGTCTATATTTAATAAAAACTTTAACTGCAAGGAGTTGATTATAAAATAATAATCCTAAATCCTAAAATTAAAACATATGTTCCAGCATTAAAGAGTAAAACTCAAACCCCTCTCTGAACATGGTTTTGTTCCAGTTCTCAATAATGATCCAAAATATGGTTTTATCTTTATTAAAGATTATACGTGCTAATATATGTAGAAGAAATAGTAAAAGTTTTTGTTTGCTTGCTTGCTTCACGTATATGTTATTTGACACCAAAAAATACATTTTGTAAAATATTTTAGCTGAATTTTGTTTTTTGTTTTTTTTGTTTTTGTTTTTTTGTTGTTTTACTTCTGGGAATGTCATCATTTTCACACCCTAAAACAATGTCTTTGAAGGGAAGTTTTTTGGGGTTCAGTATCTTCAGAAATACTCATAGAGCCATGAATTTTGTTCAGGAGCAGGACACAGACAAAACGGTATGCAATAGATCCAAATGTTTGAGAGTATTATACAGACATATTTTCATTTTCATTACTGGTCCTTGAAAATGGAATACGTTTCATTTCCATATTTTCAGCTAGAAATACTGTTTGATTTCAAGAACTTCAAAGCAATAGTTCACCCAAAAATGAAGATCAATATCTACTCACCCCTGTGCTGATGTGAGGATGGGTGAAGATCTCACTCCCAGAGTTTCACAGGAAAACAAATCCAGTACAATTGAAGTGAATGGTTTTAAAAGTTTTAAAATGTAAAAAAAGAACACAAAAAACACAAAAAGTCTCCATACTGCTCGTGTGGTGTAATCCAAGTGTCCATAAGCTGTGACATTAAAATTTGACCCAAAAAGACGCCATTTACACCTTTTTTTAATCCTAAATGTCAACTGTAGCCTCTCAGACCAGGGCAATGTGCACACGCCTGAAGTGGGGACACAAGCTCTCGCCCAAGTGGTGCGACACGAGATATAAGAGATCTCGCGATACCTTCACACCTGGCGTGTGCGCACTGTCATGGCTTACGGACATTTGGATTACACCACACAAGCAGCATGGAGACATTTTGAGGGTTTTTTTGTTTTGTTTTTTTACATTTTAAAACTGGTCACCATTCACTTCAATTGTACTGCGCTGTTTTCTGCTGAAACTGCAGTGTTTTGTGAACTGGAGATCTTCACTTATCCTCACGGGGGGGAGTAGTAGTAGTAGATATTGAGTGAGTTTTCATTTTTGGGTCAACTATCACTTTAAGACTGTCTTGGCAGGTTGGCACTCAATACTTGCTTTTATATAGGTTATGTTTTATCCTTTATTTATTCAGGGGCAGTTCACTGAGAGCAATGCTCTCTTTTGCAGGTATGCCATGATCACATCACAATTACACATTCACAGCTGGAAGCTGCCCAGTGCAACCACAGTTTTGAGCAGCTCCATTTGAATAGTTGGGGTTAAGTGCCTTGCACAAGGGCACATCAGTGTTGGGAAAGAGGGAAGGCCAAGTACTGCCTTTCACTTTCCCCACCCAGATTTATTCTGCCAGCTAGGGGATTGAACTGGCAACCCTCTGGTCCCAACCTTTAGACCACAACAACCTATAATCATATGAAGAAAATCTTTAAAAATTAACTTTTCCATCTCCTACTTTGCTGACCACACTGGCTGTGGCTCAATGGTAGAACGGGTCGTCTCCCAATCGGAAGGTTGGTGGTTTGATTCCCGGCTCCTCTGGTCTACATGTCGAAGTGTCCTTGGGCAAGATACTGAACCCCACATTGCCCCCGATGGCTGCGCCAACGGTGTATGAATGATTTCTGATGCACAGGTTGGGCCTTTGTAGAAGAAGCCACCTGTGTCATTAATGTGTGAAAGTGTGTGTGAATGGGGTGAATGTGACGCTTTGAGTAGTCTATGACTAGAAAAGCACTAAATAAATACAGTCCATTTACCATTCACTTTTTCAGATCATACTTAACTACAGCCATGCTAACCTCTAATGCTAAAATGCTGCTCTACGTTGAGCTAAATGCTTACATCACCGTGGTAACCTGCAAACAATGATAATGTTAACATGCTCATTTTCAGAGGGGTATACGGTTGACCATGTTCACCATCTTAATCTTAGTTACATATCAGCCATTTAACAAACTGAAACTTTCACCAAATCATGAAAGTCTTATGGCCATTCATCCAACAGCTGTCAAAATATTTCACTAAAAGCCAAATATGTCAACCTGCTGGTGGTGATAGAGGGTGGTGTCCAGACAAAATGTCATGGTAATTCATCCAATATCTGTTGAGATATATCAGTCTGGACCAAAGACAGAAAATATATTGAACCAACTGACCAACAGACTGATACTGCCATCCATGGTAACAAATGTCCTCTGACAGGGCTGCTGCTCTGTAGATGACACAGGTGGGAGCAAGTCTTACATGTGTAAGTCACAAGTGAGTCTCAAGTCTTAACCTTCAAGTCTCATGACAGTCCCAAGTTACTGTGGTGAGAATCAAGCAAGTCAAGTCAAATCCCCACTATAAGTCAAGCAAGACAAGTCAACCTGACTTGTCTTGCTCGACTTATAGTGGGGATTTTCTCAGGTCTTAAAAGTCCGAAGTCGATCCATATGATTCTGATGATCTACCACAGCTTATAAATCTTACTGATATTTGGTATGTTGTGCCATCAATAACAAGCTCTCTAAATAAATAACAATTGAAAGTGAAAACTTAAAATACCCTCGTATTTCTAGGCCAAATCTAGCATATCTTAAACTAAATGTTAGCTTTGTAGTTAATGTTTGACCAGCTAATAAGTCGCTAAAAAGACACATTCACATATCCTTCTTTGCGGGTTTTGTAGTGATGAATAAAGTTGGATGTTGTTGTGTTCATGTCACAGATTTTTGTACACTGCTGTTCTCTTCTTACTACCAACTTCGACTATATAATCCTTGGATCCAAAATGTGTTATTTTGACTAGTCCCCTCGATGACAGCTGCCTTGTGCATTGGCATCATATCATGTTCATCTGCTGAAAATGTCCAGGTTTGCACACGTTGCATGAGGAATAACCAAATCATGTATCAAAAACAATCAAATCAAGTCTTGTTTCTCTATATTGACAAAAAAGTGAATATTTAATTAAAAATGTCAAGTGTTTTCAAGGCTGAAGTAATGAAAACCCAGTCAAATTCAAGTCAAGTCTTATCTCAGCTTCTCGAATTTGTAACTTAAGTCTAACTTGAGTCAAGTCTTGTGACTCGACTCCTCCACCTCTGATAGATCACACTGCAAAAAATTATGGAGCTGTCTTAATGTTTTGGGAAGTATCACATCATCCATCTGATATGCATCCTGATATATTTTCATGAACTAACTTTAAATGGCATGATAAATGTTTTGTATGATGCATAAAAAATCATGCATCCTTCAATGGTGGTCTTAATGCATACCTGCCAACTTTCAGAGGAGTTCTTACAGTTCATGAAATCCCTGCAGCACCTGAAAGCAGCAGTTGATAAACCCTCAGTCTCTGAGAAGTGCCACACCAGAGTGCAGCATTAGAATTATTGTTAAAATAACATTTAATCATCACCAGATCCATTTCTTTATTTTTTATTTCCATCATTATTATTGGATGGAAAATCACACTGTCTTTGGGTGCAGATTTGTGGTGATGTGTGTTCATGTCCTCACTCTGAACCATCCAGATATGTTGGACATTTCCTGAGGTAAATCTGTCTATTTGCTGAGCTGTCGTTATCTCATGTAACTGTGACTGGCTCAGCTGTTTCGGAGGTGCACACAGTCCATGAGCCAGACCTACCACCTCATGCTTGGCATTTATTATTGAAATTTCAACTGAGGTTGCAAAATATTAAACTGAAGTTGCAAATGCATGCTTTTGCACCTTGACAGACAAACATACAAAACTTAAGGATACGTTTATAATGATTATTCATGATAAAGTTGGAGGGCGTGCAAATTAAGAGTTTCCAAGGAGAAACAACAAAAACAGGAGGTTACCAGGAGTTGGCGATGAAATATGGAAGAAATCTGGGAAAAAGTCACAAAAGACCAAACTAGTTGCTGTTGATGATCATCCTTTTTGTTGCATGTTTGTTCCCAACATTAAAAAGCTCTCAAAAGAGGTGAAAAAAGCACCTGATCACAAGAATGGTGTTAAATAAATCCTCAGTCCCACCGCCATGCAGCATGTTGTGTGCAGCTCATTATTCATAATCTGTCTGCAGGTATATCATCCTTGTGTGGCAGTAAAGAATCTGAGTTAGCTGGTGAGTAAAGTGCACCATAAATTGGGGCAGCAGAGTCATGCAGACTACAGCTGCATATGGTGCAGTATGGATGCACTTAATGACCCACCTGGCCTGAGAGCACTGTGCAAAACCAGGAGATAGAGTCTCTCAACCCTCTCTTTTTTCCTCTTATCTCACAGCTAATATACAGAACACTAGTGGTTCTCAAACTGAGGGCTGCCCCCCTTTGTGGAGCACAGAGATATGGAGTGAAACAAAGTAGAAAGTTTGAGAACTACTGCAGTACACTGATCTCTCAACATCTTAGTCAGTCTGGGTATGTAGACTTAGCTCACAGTTAGAAGTTAACTTTTGCCTTGATTCCACTGGGTACGGCTTAAAGCACTACTTTCCATGGGTGAGTAGGCTACCTAGTTCAATGATTTCTTTTTTGTGTGTTTATGATCGGGAGTTTGAAAATTCCATCAAAGACCACAGACCTGCTATGGGACACTTCTGAATTGTTTACTTATATAGACTCAAAAGTCAGTTTATAAAACTGTCCCACTGTTCTTCAACAATATCATTTTTTTTTCAGTTCAGTCTCCCCAGCATCTTTTCACGGGCAGCTACATCCATCCTTTGTTCCTTCAGTGGAGGAGTTTGATGCTCTGTCCAACATCTGAAAATCACCCAAAGCACAAGTTGTTAAACCACTGACTTAATACTCTGAATGCAAATGTACTTATCTGTGGCACCACAGTTCTGTCCCCAAGGAGGCACAACCTTGTTGTGGGCAGATCACATTCAAACCATCCATAAGAGAAAAACCACGGGGCATTCCCATAATGTTTTACATATCCAGCATAACCT
>JAJHUR010073813.1:5630-18432 GCA_027495735.1 Lutjanus campechanus
GGGGTGGAAGGCTCCTCTCTCTTCGTTGTAGGACAGAGAGATACAGAAGATCTTTCATACCAACTGCCATCAGACTCTATAATTCTTATACAAATAGATGAGACTACTACAGACAAATGAATTTCCCCTTGGGGATTAATAAAGTATTTCTATTCTATTCTATTCTGTTCTATTCTATTCTATTGTTTAAAAATGTCTAAAATTTCAAAGTGCTTCACTTAAAAGAAATTATTAAAATGAATATAAAAGAGAATACTCAAGAAAAGATATATTTTGTGGAAAGCCTTACAAAAGTAGAAATTAGAAATGTAGAAAAATAAATTAAAGTGAATAAAAATCCTGAAATTAAATTGTTACTGGTATTTTGTGATTATCCAATGTCTTTCATTAGTGAAGTGCTTCACTTAGATAAGTAACAGAAAACTGATGCTGGCTTTTGGAGATTGAATTACATGATTTCTCCCAACAATCAAAGTAATTTGTGCACTTTATTTCTACAGAATGGGCGAACATGCAGATGATGCATGGGGTGTCAGAGGAGAGAGGGATGTGGAGTGTTCCACAATGTATATAGTTGGGTCCAATGATTACTCTCTTGATTAATCAAATTATTCTTTTTGTGTAAATGTCGGACAGGTGGAGCCAGACAGATATATTGGTCAGCCAGTATTATCAGCTTAGTGTTAAAAGTAAAAGAGAATACAGTTTATTATTTATGTTAAAGAAATACAGCAAATATATATCTATCTGGAAATTGCAAATATTATGCATTTTTACTTGAAATGATAAATTATTAATCAATTATTAAAATACTCATTAATTTTCTTTCTGTGTTTACTTAAGGCAACTGAACTCACAGTTTATACCTGATCTGATGAGCATTTAAACCTGATAAGACAAAATGTTTGACCACTTGTAAATTTTATTTTTGAATTCTGCCTTTTAAGACTTAGATGTTATTACTGTGTAAATGCATTCCTTGTTTTACTCTCACGGAGTGGTAAAAATTACAAAAAATAATTTAATTTCAAAGTTATTCACCAATTCCTGATTTCCTGAGCTGACAGTACAGCCCTTTTTTTGCCAAAAACAGATGCATAAACAACACTTTGAGACTGAAATTGAGCCGAACGTTGAACGAATTGAACGTTTCATTTTTTAATTCTGCTTTTTTCCTCCATATAATTATTGTGTAAATTAATATGCATTCCTTCTTATTTTGCTCAGATGAAGTACTTTGTTTTGACATAAAAATGATTGAAAAAAAATAATTGAATTCAAAATTATTCACCACTTCCTGACTCCCTTCTTTTACAGGGTTTATAAGTCATTTTTCGCCAAAACAGATGCATAAATGACACTTTGAGAATGAGAATGAGCCAAAACAAAGTTTCATCTCTGAATTCTGCTTTTTAAATTCTTCCATGTTATCACTGGGTAAATTAATATGTATTCCTTCTTTTTTACTCTCATGGAGTAATTTGCTTAGGCATAAAAATTACACAAATAATTGAATTTTAAAATTATTCACCCACAAGAGTGCAGGAAATAAACACGACAATAGAGAACTGAATGATATTACGTACTAAATCATTTTAATTATCTCCATAGTACATTATGCTAATACATCAATCAATTCATGTTATGCTTTTAATGTATTTGCATTGTCAAACCTTGCATCTATCCATTCTTTTGGCTTATGTTTTGAAACAGGAAACTGCAGTATGCTCCACTGTTTACCTCCAGTAACCCCTCCTCATCCTCTCCCTCTCTGTCTGTAGCACACTGAGTGAGTGGGTGCTGATAGAACATGTGCGATCTCTCAGCGTAATGCACTGCAGCGTTAAAGATCAGGTTGTTAACACCATGATCAGGGACTGCATTAGTGGCACTGGGCACTCCTTCACTGTAATGCTGGAATGGCATAATTGACTTACTCAACACATACACCCACACTTGGACACACATCCACACACATTTCCACTCTTACTGTACACACACAGCCCTCAGTTGATGCTCAGGAGCATGCACAGATACACACACATACACACACTCCGTGGTGTGCCCCTGCCTCCATTCACACACCCACGCTCACTCCCACACTTTTGAAACTCAAAAGTTGATGGGTGCAATTTTAATCAAAATTAAAGCCCACATGCTGTGAATTTAAATAAGTCTATTAGCGGACTCGTTAACTGTTGTTTGTTGAACTTTTTTGTTACTTGACTTTATATTCTCTATACTTTTAACAGCTAATGCCTCTGGTGGCGTTTTCACTCGTCTTTGTCTTTCTCTTACTGTCTTTTAAGACACTTACACAGGGTATAGAGCCAGAACATCTGCTCAACTTCAATTGTTTCTCTGAATCGACTCATTAGTAACTGTTGGTTTCCGTCTTGGACCCTTAGATAGTCACAGCCATTATATATTTTTTGCTTCTTTGTGTGTGAGCATGTATGCGTGATATGGATGTTCCTAGTGGCTAATTTCCCTGTTGATTAAACGCAAAATTTAATCTAGACTAGTCGACTTGTAAGAAAACACCCAGAAAGCAGTTAAAATTTAGCATAATTTAGTAATTGTTCATGTTAAACACTTTCTGCAAAAATACTGTTTGTTTTGAGAGCCATTTGAAGCTGCTAATCACCAAATCATATTTTAAATGCCACTGAAATGCGTGCCACTTTGTGCTGTGCAATACAAACTTTAACCTACAAAGCATGACAACAATTTACTAAATGCTTCACCTTTTCAGACCAAAGAGGAGTGACAGTGTCTGTCTCTTACCAGCCCTCTTTACTCCTGTAGAAATAGTCACTCGGTGAAGACTGCTTGTTTATCACCAGAAATTATTGACTGGAATCATACGTCAATATAGTGATGACTTCCAGTTTGCTAAAAATACACTTAAAGGAGAAATCTGTAATACATTTACTATAATAAATAATAAAATGACCGTAAGTCATCCGATATAAGTTTAAGGCTATAGCCGTGGCATCCCCCTTTGAAATTTCTATTCCGGGCCAGAATAACTTTTTTGTATGCCCGTTAAAGGATAAGTTCGGTTTTTTGACACCTGGACTTTATTGTTAGGATTAAATACGCTCGTAGACTCACCCAGACAATTTTGGTGGAGCTCGGAGCCGTTTTCGAGCAATTTAGATCCATCCGACGGCGTTTTTTCTCATGCCATAGCAGCGGACGGGGCCAGAAATCGAAGCCCCTAAACTAGACATTATCTGCTGCGAAACTCGCTCATTTCACCTACATTTTATAAATGAATGGCCAGTGTTATAGATAGATAGATAGATTGATCGATCCTGGTTTCCTGCACACAGAAAGATAGGCTGGACAGGATATATGGAATTATAAACAACAGTTTGTGTCAGTGGACGTTTAGCTCAGTCGGTAAAGTACACGATCTATGAATAAAAATCGTTAATTTTATGCGGCTTCTGGTTTGACTCCCACCTCCGGCAAAAATGCCCCCAAAATAACTTCAAAATCATTTTTAAGAAAAGCATTTTTAAAGTTATCTTTTGGGGGAATTTTTGCTTTAGTTGACAGGACAGCCAGAGTAGACAAGAAACAGATCAGAGAGAGAGGGGATGACACGCAGAAAAAGGCTGGAGGCGGGAGTCGAACCAGCAGCCGCATAAAAGTAAAAATTTCTATTTGTGGACCGTGTACTTTATCAACTGAGCTAAACGTCCACTGACACAAACTGAGCTACTTAGGAGTGTCTTTGCTGCTCAGAGTGGGACTTGAGACCAGAGGAAACACGTATTAATGCCCCCCAAAATACGTGTCTCACTACACTCGAAGATTTTTCTGCCATGACAAACCGGGCTGTGGTAGAGACTTTTTTTCATGTCCCGAGAGTCAACTGGCAGACGCAGCCGAAGCCAGCAGGACCGTACGGCCAACTTTCGATAGAGTAAGTAGCCCATACAAATGCAAAAAGGGAGTTTTTGCTTTATAAGTAAATAACTTGGGTATGATGTCTTTACTTTGTAGTTAGAGCGAGTTTCGCAGCAGATAATGTCTAATTTAGGGGCTTCGATTTCTGGCCCCGTCCGCTGCTATGGCATGAGAAAAAACGCCATCGGATGGATCTAAATTGCTCGAAAACGGCTCTGAGCTCCACCAAAATTGTCTGGGTGAGTCTACGAGCGTATTTAATCCTAACAATAAGGTCCAGGTGTCAAAAAAACGAACTTATCCTTTAAGTAATTCAAGTTCAAAGTAAAGCTGAAAATTTGCTACTGGAAATGAGTAATTGTCTGTTTATGAGTCGGAAGAACTCATTAATAATCTTGTAGAAGGAGTAGATGTTTGGTTAAATTGCGCAATATGTCTGGCAGGCCATGAGACAGGCAGTCCAGAGTGTTTGTTTTCAGAGCAGTGGGCTGTTATTTTCAGGATAACGGATTTAACTTTACATTGACAGATGATTGACAGTTATAAATAGCTGATCAACTTAAAGTGGGGGAATCGTCCTCACTTTGCTGTTGTCAGTTTACGATGTTGCACACGTCCTGCGCTCCTGCAGCTAGCTCGAGCTGGGGTGTGGGGTGAAACAACTCACTTATCCCATAGATTATGCAACCACAAGGCAGTAATTATAGTTCTTTACATCTTTTCAAATTAACTTTGCTGCTCCTCCTGCATTTGAGCAAAAAGAGCTACACTTGCTGGAAACTGCTTTTATTTTGGAAGTGAGAATGATCCAATTTCCTTATTCCACCTATCATAGGCTACAGACAGAGGGAAGATGGAGTGCAGCCAGTGAGATGGGAGAGACAAACAGATAGAAAAGGGGACCAGACAGAGGCAACCTGGCAATTGCAACAATGGTCTCACAGATAGAGCTGATAGTAGCCAAACCTTGCCAATGAGAGCTGCATGCATAAGAGAGCACATTTGAGTTGAATACCGGGAAGAGGCAGAGGGTGGTGAGGAGAGGAGCTTGATGAGGATTGCATACAGCCAGTGAACAATGGGTAGAAGGAAACAGGCTGGGCCAGAAAAGGAAAGGGATAAATCAGGTCGGGAGCGAGAGACAGAAAAAGTGAGAGTGAGAACGATAGAACAGGTACTAACGAGACAATGGCAGAAAGAGAACAGAGAGAAGACGTAATGGGGCCTGGTCCGCTGCAGGTGCAGTTGGCTCTGCCTCTGTGCACCATGGAGAGTGTTTCGTTGTTTGAAGGTGTGCATTTTGTGGAAAGATCTCACTTTTTAAGTATCCTAATTTTGGTGTCAGCCACTTGAGATGTTATGTTGAGGTCAAATCTTTGGAAAGTGTTAGTCATTTTCTTTATGAGTCCCTCTGCACTGACAGTTATTGTGTTTGCCAACAAAGCAAGTCTGACAACATCTGACTCACGACTCATTAAAAAGTCTTCAGTTTCTTCAGCTCCTGTACCTCCATTTCACTCATTACACCATTTATACGGAGGTAATTTGTGCTTGTTCAAACTGTTGAATGATGTGAAAAGAATAATTCTGGCTCACAATAAACCAAAGAAACAAATGAATGAAATATTTAAGATAACTGAGCAATCACAAAGATAAGAACAGGAGTACTACAGTCTATAAGGGCACATTTTCATGTGATAGTAAAGTTGGAATTCATGTATTCTGAACAGTTGAGTTTTGTGTGGATTTCTTTGGATTGGAGAACAGCATACTGAAAGTGACCTGGAGAGGTTGTGAAGGTGATAATCAGCTGTAATGAAGGCTGTCTCTGGACACCGTGGTCCTGTTTGGCAGGAAATAAAGATATGGTTGCCAGGGGAAGAGAGGTCAGGACCAGAGCAAGCAGGAGATGGGTGAACAGGATACGTAAGCAATTCTCTGCATTGAGAAACTGTGCCAGACTTTCGCACCGCCTGAAGGTCATCAATCCTGCAACCTCACCAGATTTTATGTCACAGGAGACTCTCATGTCAATGGCAACAGTGTTTGATCACAGTTCAAATGCAGACCCAAATCCTCAAGGTGCTTCTTTAATCTAACAAGAATATTACAACATGAATACTGGCATATTATCCCTTTTAAAGTTGATATGGCAAACTTGTTAGCATACAGTTCCCTATTTGCACATTCAGCTAATACAGAGCAACATTAGCATTCATTTGGAGTTGTGTTTCTGGCCACCTGGCGAATGTAAGTCCAATACGCACTCACCTTTTAGCTTTGTTTTTGGCCTCCAATTCCTGAGGAAAATGTCTGTCTCTTCAGCTGATAAATACTCAAATATCTTTACCAGCTCGTTGCTAATTTTGTTGTTTGGTGCTGAACAAGGAGCTTAAAGGGTTTTCTTTAGCCTTTTTAGCCAAAACAGCTGCATAAATTACACTTTGAGAATGAAGAGTTTACCAAACCAAAATAATGAGCTTAAACCATTGACATAAAGGTGGACAACATGACCGCTCCCCAAAAGTGAAACTAAAACATCTTAGATCATATCCTACGCCCTCCATTTTAGCAGATGGGGCATAGGCCACACTAAAAACTCAAAGTACAAGTGGAGTAAATCTTTTAAGATGATTTCTGTTAGTTTTGGTAGTTTTTTATCACGCTAATGTATGTTCAAGTGTTCATTATGCGTCTGCACCTGTGACAGCCTTAGCCGGAGGCTTTTTTTCTGGTTGTTTGTCCATCCTATTCTCGTGAATGCAATGTCTTGTTGTGACAGAATTTGTTCACATTTGGTACGCATGTCCACTTGGATTCAAGGATGAACTGATTACTGACTACTGATTAGAGTTTGGTGGTCAAAGGTCTAAGTTCAAGGTTAGTGTGACTTCAAGTCCGTCCCATTTTGGTGAATGCGATATCTCAAGAACACTTAGAAGGGATTTCTTCATATTTGATAGAAAAGTCAATTTGGACTCAGGGATGAACTGATTAGCTTTTAGTGGTCAAAGGTTAATGTTCAAGGTCACTGTGACCTGAAGTCCATCCATCCCATTTTCATGGACGCAATATCTCAAGAATGCTTTCACGGAATTATCCAAAAGGTCGAAGGTGACATTGTAATGTTCAACTATCTATCAGTCCTCTGTACTTAGTTGTAGGCTTGGGCGGTGTCTATTATTTCATACCTCATACCTTCATGACATTTTACAGGGTAGACGACATTATCATAGTATTTGTGAAAAACTTGTACAAAACTACTCTACTGTAGTACTGTACTGTAGTACTACCTTAATGTAGGTGGAGCTGATCATCATAGCGATGCTATTCCCACAGCTTGAAAACAATATAGTCTTGAGAAGCTGCAACTTTTATTCACTGACAAACTCAAACCTTAGACACTACATTTACAGTGCTTTGGCTTTGCATATACTGCTACACTCACAATGATATGCTGCTCTGACCTGTCAATAGTCTGCAGTGTTTGCTGGCTTCCCTTGATCAGCGAGACTAAACCCAAATTCCCTCAAACAGGGGCAGAGGCCTCTGTCTCCTTTTTAACGAGTTAGTTCTGTAACATTATCCCCTCAGATGCCATGTTTCCTCTCTTTATCAACTGCACCGCAGCGCAGAGACTGACCACTAGATACTGTGGCTCTAACCCTGATCACTATTGCGCAGGCTCCAAATGATGTGACCACTGCAAGATAGCAGAGCTCATATCATTTTTGTGCAGTAGGAGGAAGTGGAGATGTTGAGTTGTCCATCTTCATACAGTCAATGGTATTGAGGAATTTTCCAAATTTAGGTATCATACTAAGGCCTTGAGGTCAGTGGGAGGCCTGCACTAACTCTTAACAGACACACTGTCTCTCTTGTAGACAGTAGAAGCAGCTGTCTGTCCCTTTTGGGGAAAACAAGAGGTAGTCCCTGATAGTGTTGCTATAGCAGCTAATGTCCGATATGTGTTCGGCTTGTCTCTCATTGGAGCAGACGTAACCGCATTCAGGGATTGGATATCACTGATCCTGAGGAATGGGAGGAAAGGGCGCTGAGCTGTGGTCTCAGACCTTGTACGTTCATACTTCCCTTGTTTTGGATTTGCAGACCAATAGCTAATTGTATATGTTGTAGATGCGTTGGGTCTGACCATATTTGGGCATAGATTATTTATGACATTATCTGTGAAGGCTTAAACATTATCCCGGAGGACCGAAACTCCTTTCATTCGCCTTAATCAAGTTTCATTGAACCAGTTTCAGTGTAAGACATATTGGACTCCTGTGTACTTTCCCCTTTTGATGTATGGGCAATAGACACAAATCTACTACAAATGGCTGAAACATGCTACTGCATAAAGCTCAGTGATGCTGAGGAGAACTGCAGAGTGGTGTGACAGCTGGGCTCTATACTAAGAGTATAGCATTTTCACATACAAGTAGTCACATGATCTATTATTGGTATAAAATATTGATATTGAAGTAACCAAATATGTCACCTGCACGGCTGATATGGCTATTTGACCCCTTTTTCTTGCCTCTTCCTATCCCTATCCCTATGCCCTATCCCTTTGTCCAGTCCTATCGTATCCTATTGCATTCTATCATTTCCTATTCTGCCCTTTCTTTTTGCTTTACTGTATCACATCATATCATATCATATAATCCTTGCATGTCCCATCCTGTCTTATCCTACGTATCTTATCCTATTGTCCTGTCCTGTCCTGTCCTGTCTGATGCCTGTTATCTATCTTTTGTCCTTTCTTCCCCTCTCTCCTCTTGCTCTCACGTCTTTGCCTCTATTTTCCTCTCAATGACTTCCTCTCATTTCATGTGGTGTAATTAAAGATAGTCCAGCTATGGAGATAACAGAAGCTTTTTTAACTGATGTTTTGCTTTTATGTTGATGTTTCCCCCCCTTTTTTGTTGCTTTTTTGTTTGCTGCTGTCCTGCCTGTTTGATTTTTCATGCTAAATACTATTATTATGAAGCACTTTCACTAAACTGCTATATAGTTAAATCTTTACTCACTTTTTTACCAAAAGTTTCACTGTCAGAGCGAACCTGTCGGATTTAAAGAAGACATTTTGAAGAGATTGTGAAATTTTCCTCTCACATCCTTGGTTGTTAATTTTTCTGTATATCCTTAAAAGCACAAGGTTGAAGTGGTTTCCCAAAGCAGCACAGCAAAACTCAGATAAAAAACGTCCTTGTCAAAGTTGACTAATTTGGATTCTGTTCACCTTGTACTGAAGAAAATAGGTACCTTACTGGTTGTAGAAAATGGCTGGTATCCCAAACATCGTAAAGGTCAATGTAGATCAGGTTTTCACAATTGGTAGGTCAAGACCCAAAAGTGAGTTGCATACTAATGTCTTGTACTGACATAGCTAAATTCTGACTGAAGCAACCCATGACCCGGCACTGTATGAAAGGTTGTCATGTGTTTGTCTGTTGAATCTCACTATGGCTCTGTACCCTTTGGCCTTCCTAGCCTCTCGTTTTTAAATGTTTTAAATGCAAGTGTTTTTTGTTTTTTTGTTTCACTGATCACATAAAAAAAGTTTTGTGTCCACACAATGGTAGAAAGAACCAAGTGAAAGAGAAGAAGGGGAAATATTGGGAGAAATATGCAACACTGTGCTCCCTCACCTTGAAATGGCAGTGTTCCCCTTGATAAAAGGCTAATAAGCCTAATCAGGCCTGATTAATTACACCGATAGGCACTGCGTTTGCCAGCCTAATTGATGGCTTTATCTGTGTTTTGCACCGGGTTGAGGGGATGATGGTGTTCCTCAGGAGGAGCTGGGGAGATTTAGCCCAAATGAAGGTTACTGGTTGCTCAAGAGGGTAGGGTGGTGGGGATACTGAGGCATATAGAAGAAAGAGTCCACCAAAGTGAGTGGTAGGACAATAAAATATGGCTTGTGTGAGGATTTGATGATAAATAGATGAGGTATGGTGACTTTTAAATGTGAACTATGCTTTTTCTCCGCACTGATTTGCCCTTTACTTGGACCTGCAGTCTTGTCACTCTCTGAAAAATCAAAGTCCAGAGAGTGTCTGTCCTCCTCTGAATGATAACACATGTACTGAGGCTTTGTATTGGACTCTTGAGAATAGCAATTCATTCTCCTCAGAGGCCCCTTTTCAAATCCTATTCTCTTGGTCATTACAAGAGAAATCAATGTGGCCTTAAGCCATGCAATCACTACCGTTCACCTGCGCGAGAGATTGAACCGCTGCTGCTGCGATTGCTACTGACAGTAAGAACAGTAGAATATATTTTTATTCAAGTAGGAAATAAAGGTTGTTTCCCATCAGCTGATATTTGACAGCACTTGTTATCCTAATTACTCACATAACAGAAATTGTGTTGAAGATAACAATTATGTATTGTGTGGTGAATTGAGATCTGGTTTCACATTTCATCAAAGTAGAGATGGGCAATCTGATTTTAGATCAACAACCTGGTCTAAGGCTTCCATCATCTACTTTTCAGGTGAATTGTTGAGCCTGTGGCAGAGTCCTACACGGGTCCAGTTTTGCAGACCCACACCTGCCCAGACCTACGAAGCTCAGAACCAGAACCAGAACCAGAACCGAACCGTTGCCTGCAATTGTCTTAAATCCAGACCTGCCCTGAACCATTGATAAAAGTCCTGTGACCTGTCCCGCACCTGTGATTAAAATATTATACACGCACGCTTACATGTCACAAACCAGCAGCTAGCCTGTGGTGATGTGATGTTCCATTGTTTGGCAGGATGTGGGGTCAGGTTGTGTTGTAGGCTTTCACAATAAAATCATTGCAACTAATTAGAGTTGGTATTTTTGGCAGATTTAAATGTCATAAATAATGCACAATTATTTTCATTCCTGATATCTAAAAACAGGAATAATAGGAATGTTTTTTTTACCCATTGCACAGCTTTTTTGTGGGTACCTGACCTGATGCAGAATTGTGGTACTTCAGTGACTAGTGGATCTGCACTATTTATACTGACATATTGTAGTACTTGAAAAGTGTTACTGTACGTCTTGGCTTCTGTTTACAGTTTCAAATTGAACTGTAATTTAATTGCCATTTTGAAACCTCTGTAGTATCTTTAATGCAATATTGTGTTTTAATGGTGCAAAGGGAGAAATCCACAGGCAATCCCAAGTCTGGTTATAGTTATCAAAATTGAGAAAAAATTGTGGATTGTGATTATGATTAAATAGATTGTGATTTTTTTTTCTTTTTGCAAGATTGTCCACCCTTACAACAGAGTAAAATGAGTTTTAAATATGAAAAGAGTAATTCCAAATAAGCTGATAGTACAACAGACGTCATACATGATAGTTTTATAGGCCAGGTTAATAAAAATGACTGCACTGCACCTGCTTCTGCAATGATGCACTGTGACCACAACAGAGCCAAAGAGAAGACTTAACTTTTCATGACTAAGCTGCAAAAGATGAAAATTTAAACATAGATGACACCTTAAAAAGTCATGCAAGCTCACTGCTTTCAACTTGAATTTACACAGTTTAATGTTAAGTTTTACTGCCTCTATGTGTGAGTAATTAAATTACTTGTAAACATACAAAATATGCAAGCCTTTGGGATTTTAGTCTAAAATGACAAATTTTTCTTTTACCCGCTTGAGTATCTTCATCTCTTTGTTGTTGCTGGTTCTGCATCGGCTACAGTCTTTGCAGGCTGTGCCCCTGTGTGGTATCTCAGACTTCAGAGCTTTTGGGATGCAGGCAGCCATGTGCTCTATATTTATCTAGCTCTATGATTTATTAATAGTCTCCCCAGTATGCGCAGTACTAAAAATACAGTGGAGGCAGAGCACCAGCATGCAGCATCTAGCTAGGAAGAGATCATTGGAGCTGAGCAGAAATTTGTCAACTCAGCAGCTTTCCACTGTAACAACATGCACGTCTGGGATGATCCGAGGCTTCAGGTTACCTCAGTACACAAACTACTCTCTGACTCATCACTTAAGTGACCCAGACATTCTATTCAGTGATAACACAACTCAGCAAGGTGAACATACTGACACTGACATACTGTACATGATTCTGAATGAAAGATTTAGCAAATGGCAGTATTTGGTATTATTTTATGTGGGATCTCATCACTGTTTCTCTTTTCATCTCTTTCTTGTGATCTCTAGTATGAATACTTCAATGCAGTATTGATCAATGAGGTGGACGAGGTGGGGAACAGCGTAGAGCTAGGAGGAGAATTCATCCTGCAACCCAATGACCACTTTAACAACCTGTCAGTCAACCTCAGTCTCAGCGTGGTCCAGGTGCCCACCAACATGTACAACAAAGGTATGTCCACTGCTTCTAATTTATGATAAAGGTGCCAAAAATACAACCCCAATTCCAAAAAAGTTGGGACATTGTTTAAAGACAGAATACAATGATTTGTAAAAACTTTTTAACCTGTATTTTGTGAATATACTCATTCTGAATTTGATGCCTGCAACACCTTACAAAAAAGTTTGGACAGGTGCATATTCGTAGCAAGGTTTGTTGTAGGCAACTGGACTTCATAGAGTTCTTGAAGACGTTTCGCCTCTCATCCAAGAGGCTTCTTCAGTTCTGACTGACTGGCTTGGGAGTTCAGGTATTAAACCACTGTGTGGTCGTTAACACCTAGAGGGGGCATGTGTCCCAATTGCCCCCCTTCCATTGTGTGGACCTTGAGTTTCACCTGGGGGGGAGGTGTGAATGAGGGTCATTAAGGGCCCTGCCACCATGTGACTTGTTGGAGTCACATGATTTCAGGTGGGTATCAAACTGTCTGGGGAGTGTTTTTAAAACTGCATTGTATGTAGCAGATAAATTATGTCTTAGACCACCTCCTCTGTTGAGAG
>JAJHUR010073814.1:0-12293 GCA_027495735.1 Lutjanus campechanus
TGGATGTCTTTTTCCCATGTGTAACAGTGTGACGTCCTTCTGTCAACAAGTCGTAGTATTGCCATCAACACAATATGATTTTTTTTTTATCCTAAAAAAAAAATATATTATCTTGAGTGATACAATATGGTACACAACTGGTTCAGAATTTCGATCCGTTTACAGGAAATTCTGGCAGGCTGTCATCAGAACCAGAAGAAGAAAAAACAACGCAACAAAACAAAAGGAGCTGCGGGGGCACATGAGGAGAGGAGACCAAATGTTTAACAGACATTCGGTCCAACGACTTTATAAAGAATCAGTCGGAAAAAACTCAGTTCTGACACTTGTAAATTATTTTCCAAGAGGATGAAAAATGAAGAGGAACAGAACCGACAGCATGCCCACATCAGACACATCGACAAAACAATCAATTATAATTATAGGGAGAAGCAGCTCACCTGTGTGATTAAGACAGGATGTAGGTATTTCATTTATAGTTCTTTTGTTGCAATGTGAAACCAAAACTAACTTGATGAAATGAAAAAAAGAGTGTTAGGGCTTTCAGGTGGAAAAGTACCTTTAATCTTCCATTTAAAATAAAAATAAACAGGTAAATCACACCACTCTCACTTTAACTACGTCACTGTCACTTTACCTGCAATTCTGTTTCCAAATGCTCTTGCATAGTTTCTATTTTTCATTATTTTAGATTTATCTACCTCTGGTATTTATTTTTCTTACTTTCTATTCCACTGTTTGTCATTGTGCTGCTGCAACAACCGAATTTCCCTGCTGGGGGATCAATAAAGGTTTATCTTATCTTTTATCCTATCTTCAGGCAGTTGTTGTATGGTTTGTTTTTAGACAAGATTTAACATTTGAAAACCTTGGCTTCTTTTGTAAATGAAAATAGAAAGAAAAACAACAGAAAACAGAAAAACAAGTTAAGTAAAATACCAAAGAAATTGTCTTGATGTATAACTAAAACTCAGGTAATTATTGTATAACTAGAGTCCCCTTTATACTGAAGAAAAAAACCTACTAACTCCCACTAACATCTTTCTTTCATCTTTAGAGGGAAATGGTACAATCGACATTCACTCCCGGGTCCAACTGGCAGTGCTGCAAACATGACACCCGGGTGGACGTGCTAATATAATTTTCGCCCACCTTTTCTGCATGATGTTATGAAGACTCATTACCAGTAACTTCTGCAATTCTTCGTCATCTCAGCCACAAATTCCATCTGAGAGATTGAAATTAAAGATCTAAAAAATTTACCACGACTACAACATTGTCACTTGGCTCCATGCTGCTTTCTACTGTTTATTACATCGAATGTGATACATCAGTGAAAAAAGAGAAACTCTATAGTCAGTAGGTAAGGAGTCAAATCCCTTTTTTCAGTGGCTTTACCCACATTTAAAAAAAAACTGGATATATGCTCTAATTTTGGTATAGAAACAGTATATTAATATCGAAACATTTAAAATACAGTACCAGGCCCGACCCAGATGCATAAGCATTAGAGATCACGCATCTGATACAGCACGCTTCAATGTGTAAGATGCAAGAACATCAATTAAGATGGCCTGTATCGGTAAAAAGCTGAATGTGAAACAAAAAAAAACAGTCAATGCAGCACTAGTTTATCAATACATCTCATTAGGATGCCCACATGTTTCATTTTTGGCATCAAGGAAGTGCTGCTGCAACTTTCCTCCGTTTTCTCTCTCCTCCTGCCTCTGCCTGCACCGCTCACACTGGGTGCCTGCTGACGTGCTCACACAGAACAAGTTTGGGTTTTATAACAAATATCAGAAACACTACTGCAGATCATTTATGCAAAACGTGTCAGACAGCAGAGTACAGAGCCACGAGTCTCTGGACCCACAAAGACGTCATGTCGCTGGGAGAGCAGGTAGCACCACTGTAATGTCCCCTTCTCTCTGTCCCTCCTGTTATTGGATTGAGTAAGACTATCACGGTTTCTTCTTGCAACCGATAATGCCCTTCAAATATAACATAAATAGAATCAAAATGTAAAGATTCACACATTGTATCATATCGCATCATGACAGGGCTGAATCATATCATATCAAAATGCTAGCTATTTAAAAATTTCTAAGTAGCATCGTATCATTGAACATGTATCAAGATGTGTATCAAATCAGTCTCAGTCAGTGAGATCTACACCCCTAGTAAGCATACGACCCACCCCTTCACTCCTCACGTAACTGAGGTCCTCACAAGTCCACCGAAGGACAAACCACTGTTGGCCTTGGATGGCAGGAAGGCGATGCCGTTGGTAATGTAGCATGTTCATCAAGATAATGATGGATAGCCCTAAAACGGACCCTCGGCTTTATAGAGATGAATATCCCACATGGCTTCTTACTCAGCAGTTTGGCCTTTCCCCCACATAAACACCCTCACAGCCTAAGATGGAGATTAGCAAAGCCTGGCTGGAAAATGGACCCAACGAAAGCCTATCAATCACACTTGCTCCAGGCCAATCAAGAGCAGGAAACGAACATCCAAAAAGCATCACCACACGCTCTTTTCCAACATGAGTTTTCAGTGTTAAGTAATTAAGAGTATTAGGAAAGGGGTAGGAGGGCATTTGTGTGGTTGTGTGAGATGAGATGAAAAGATGAAAAAGAGTGTGAGAGAGAGAAAAGGTGTGTAAAAGAATCCCTCTCTTGCTCACGACCGTCTCATTAGGCTAATGTTTTTTTATAAGGCACTTCAAATGTCAAGGCATTGGTGGATTTAGTGTAAACTTAAATTCCATTACCTGGCAGGCATTAATTGCTAACTGAGCCCAGGGATCTTTCCCCTGGGGCCTCTATGTTTCCTCTCTGTCATCTGGCTAACTATTCTGTCTAGACTAACTTAGAGCACCATAATCCACCATGGGGATCAATAAACTGCACATAATTCAGCTCCAATAATGAGCTTTCACTTCAACACAAGCGCCAACCCACTTCCCAAGGAACCGGCAGGGGCGTAAAATGATAATGTAATTATTAAAAGGACAGACAAAATGAGTAAGCACTTTCACACAGAGAGGGAGGGCGAGCCCGGCCTCAATTAGACACACTTAAAGCTATCATTGTTATTCGAGACAAAGCTAATCAAGGAGGAGATACAGGGGCATCCATTTCAGCAGGTAATGGAATGATGCTCGCTGGCTCTCCCATTTCCCCAGGCTCATGATGTTATAAAGGCCGCCCTGCAGTCACGCGTGAGTGGGCACTCTTTAATGGAGTGCAATGGATGTGGTTTCATCCACCAATCACAGATAATCATGGGAGGGGACACAGAATGGAGAAGTTTAAGATTCACTCTACCTAATAGCAACACATAAAACCATAAGTGTGAGGGATTATTTTACACCTGTAGTTTCCATTAGTACTTCAGGAAAAGAGAAGTTACATTTTGTATGTGTTGCAGCTGCTGATAAGGCTGGGTATCACTCAGAAATGTTATATACTGGTACAGATACAGATGCCTCGACTTCGATACGAGCTCCTGAACAATTACTTTTTCTGCAGTATACCATTTTTATAAAATCCCTTTTAGTAAAGAGAAAATTACATCACACACTAGGGTACAATTGCTCACTTTAAAGGAATAAACTTTTCAAAGACCTGGGAACTGCTGGAGAAACTGTTTTTACTCTGCACACTTTACTCAAACAGATAAAATATTTTATGTTTTTGTTCGATTTATGTTGCTTATTTTTTAGTTTATTTTTGTGGATTAGATGTCTTTTTTATGTATAATGCTTGTTGAGGTGATATTACTTCTATAAGCCTCTAGGGTAGGGACACTCAACTTGATTTACCTGTGGGCCACTTCTGCAAAATAACAGGAGGCCAGGGGCTAATTAATGAACAAGCATTAATGATAACATTATTTATCAGATAAAATTAATAAACACTGAAATTCCCACAACTCATTTTTCTCATAGTGTTACCAGGGAACGCTGCACTGAAGCTAGCCTGGTTTGAGTCATGATGGAGCCTGATATTAGCACTTCTGCATACAGCAGTTTCATTTGGCAAATAAAAAATAGTGGTTTAGGATTGGTGTAAGGTGGCAAAATACTGGCAAATTCATCTGTTCATTTTTCACCGAATTGCTAGTTTTAATTATCAACTTTTCTATGTATGCTGTCCTCACTCTTTGCTAAGAAGCAAATTCAGTCACAGCAGCCACGCTCAGTTCAGGTGTACGGAGAAAAGGCAGAAGTCACAACAGTTGGACCATCCTTCCAGGGAAAATCAATCAATGCCAATCAGTTTTCATTGTCAATTAGAAATTGGTCAGCTACCTGGCAGCATATCGAGGGCCACATTTGGCCCACGGGCTGCAAGTTGAGTGTCCCTGCTCCAGGGAGTTTTTTTTTTTTAAATATCACCTGTACAATTTCACTTTTCTTTCTCTCCTTGGTGTATTTCTGCTGCCCTGTTTTATTGTGCTAATAAAAAAATATATAAATCTGAACAATATTGGACTACTTAAAAAAAATACATAAATATTAGCCAAAAAGAACATTAACAGCAGTCATCTCCAAAGATGAAGAAGAAGGGAATGACTGCAGGTGATGTTTGTGGTACTGAGAAATAGAGGCAGAGGTCAGACCTCTTAGTTTCTCTGTGCAAAAAAAACAGCTAGTCCTGGTCTGGCAACCATCCACTGTGTCAACTTGTGTATTTCTTTCTTTTACCTGTCAGTGTCTAAGCAATATCATAAATGTTGTCCACCTTGGCTACAGGTTATCCATGGCTGTGGTGGCAAGGAGAGGACACGACGGGAACGGTGCGGTGATGGTGGTGGCACACTGATGAGCTAACAGGTTAGCGGCACTGGCCAGCTAACAAGCAGCACAATGTTTACTTTGTTGCTTAGGTAGGGTGATCAGATGTCCCTGTTTTCCGGAGACAGTCCCTGTTTTTGGTGGCTTGTTCCTGGCAGGAGCTGTCCCCAGAGATGTCCCCGTTTTTAACTGTGTTAAAGATGACTCGATTTGAAGAACAAGATATGATTACTCACAGAGACAGCAAATTTATTATTGCAAACTGATATTGAGATCAAATTAAAATAATGAGGCAAGTAATGGCAATCTAGCCAGTATTTTAGTAGTATTTTATCTAACAGTGCACAGTTTATCATTAAAGATTGGGGAGGAAAGAGAAGGCTGTGGTACTGTACCTAATTTTTATCATTCAGCCTGCAGCATGAATTATTACAGTCCAACCATCACCATGGTCAAAATACATGAATCCAAATCGTCCCCCCTTTTTCATTTCAAAGATAATAGCATTGGATATATTAATGATATAGTGACTGCCAAACTGTAAATGTCCCTTAGTTTTCATTTCAGAAATCTGGTCAACTTGAGCTGGAGGCAACAAAAAACAAAACAAAACAATGATCCCTTAGGTATTGAAATTTGGACCTGAGTGGCATTTTTCAATACTCAACAGGATCGAAGCAATGAAAATATTGAATTTCAGTACCCAGCCCAAGCTACTGAAACAACACTTATTCAGCATGAAATACAACGTCCGCACACATTATTCACTCACTATCCTGGCCGTGATATCCACAGATCAAACTAGCAGGTGCCTTTTACACCAGCATGAGAGATTTGGTCTGTGACAAAGTGAGCTTTAACCTGGGGCCTTATCTGCTAACTACTGCTTCTCCAATTATATGCATCCTTGAACTCCAGTGAAATCAAGAGAAGCTAGTTTGTTTTTTACACCCAAGTGCTCCTAATTCATCTGCAGGCTACAGGAGGTCCAGGGTGGATAAATCAGGCCTTTACGGAAGGGTTGCTCCTACTGTTTATCTGCTGGTGACATTTGCTGCACGGCCCCAGCCGCACCATAATTACCCCACTTATTCACTAAACAGGAATCATGCCTGGCAGGAACCCCCTGCCACAAAGGTTGTGGGACTTAAGGCTATATTCTGTCTCCAGAGTTCAATGGCCGTGGCTTCATGAAAGGACTGCATTCATTTGGACATCAGCATGGGTTCACTTTAGCATGGTCTAACAGGAGACAGGGGGCTAAAACTGACTCGCCTCGATAGCCGGAACAAAGAGCATCGTGGCTGATGACGATGATGAATTTACAGCTGACTGCACATGCTTCCCTAACACACGGTACACCTTGGCACACTTCGAATGTCACAGTTCCCATAGAGGACTGGCATTTGGAGTGGATTCTCCTGCCCCTGGAGCCAGCACGCTAGGAGTGGGTAGCTATCCCTATCCCGATGAGGTAGACTGTCAAAGGAAAACGACACATGAAAAAACATCTCAGTGATTTTATTTAGTCATTATTCAGCTTGCATTGTGTATTTATTGTGCAATTACAATGGAAAAAAACAGTATAATCCTGTATTAGGATATTATCCTCCACTCTATCTCTCAATCACTGCCATTTTACATGACTTATTGCTCATATTACTCATTGTCTTGAGAACACACCCAAATTCAGCTTAACTAGGGAACTGCCAATTAAAACTAGGCATAGTGTTTCTCTGTTGCTTGTTGTGCAACTCTTTAGTTGCCTGGAGTTCTGCATAGTCTTATCTGTCAAAGACAGTCAGCACAGATGGATGACGAGTGACAAAGGGATATTTGGTTGAGGTTGTGCAGTAATGAGTGTCACGTGACTCCCACATTCAAATTTCCGACTGCCTCTCCTGATCCTAAAGCTGCAATCAACACTAGGCCATCTGCAACACTGCAAATTAACATAATTGGTGTACATTACATGCTTATAGAGAGTACATTTTTATCCACTATTCTTCGCCCTTAACAAGATGAGCTGTGGAGATACTGGGAGAGCAACGCTGTTGATTAGACACGGATAGTGGGAGCAGACAGCGAGACTTGTTGTCTCTGTGAAAATGGATGAACTGACAATCAGAGTTTGGTGAACAGCCAGGTGTGAGGGCCAGAGTGCAAGTAGGCCAGTGTGCATCTGACACAAGCACCTTCCCTACACCTGGAACTGGGGCTGAGGTGATCGACAGCCTGGCCATCTCGTCAGACAGCTCACAGACACAACGCAGGCAACACTTAGGCCTCTTCCAGATGCTCCAACAGAATAAATTGAACTTGATTAGAATTAATCACACTCAACCACGTGCAATTTGCAAATATCAGGGAAAATATTCAAGGAAATCTGCTTAGAAGATTGTAGGAGTGAACAAAGGGGAAAATCTCAAACCGATGCACCCCTGTTTTGACAATGTGCCGTGCACATGCAGCATTTTTTAACTAAAAAGACAGATGTAGACGTTTGGATGTGTAACTCAGAAGCCACCATTTCTATGCACAGTGCGTTTCATACAGGGATATGATGGATTATATGAATTAGCAACAATCCCGGAAAGTTTCAGCATTAGGGGGGAAACTGCTTGTACATCAACTGAAGTTATCTTTTAGTTGCTTATACAGTACAATACATTGCAGTCTCAATTGCCCACTTAGCCAAAGCATTGGGAGTTTTGTGCTGACAAATTACCAGTTGCAATCCTACAGAATGCACACACATGGTGCACATGGGTGGGTAGCAACATGCAGGCAGCGCCACTTCCCGTATTATAGGTTTCACGAAGCTGTACGTCAAGCGGTCTTTAAGAAGGTGTAAGATAAAATTGTCATGATAGAGTCGTACCACTCACATTAATAGAATTCATTCAGGATGAAGAGGGGAAGAAAGTCACCATAAGTTAGCTGTCTCCGTCCCTGTGTACACCATGAAAAGATGAAGTATGCAAACTGCCTGATTTTAAACTTGTATCTAATTGTCTCACGTCATGGGTCTGGGCCAGGGCATTGTTGCTTGAAGAATAAATTGGGTAATTCAATTAAAGTGCTTTCCAAAGACACATCATAAGTGATGGAGAATGACTCTAACCCAGGCCTGAACTCCGTGTCCCCCCCATCGCTCCGCCTGCCTGACAAATGGATGGCGGTGTATAATTGAAACACATTGCTGCCAGCGTAGGTCAATAACATCGCTCTTTCTGCTCACCAGCACCAGATTAACAGACTCTATTTTATCTTCCCTCAGCCTGTCCCAGCTTGACAGAGCGGGAGCGTCAGCTGCTTATCCATAAAAGAGGCCCCTTATCTTGAAAATAAACAAATACATAAAGTGCAACAGCCTGATGTCTGTCCAAGCAGTTAAGGGCTACTTAGTTTAAGGCAAACATGTGGGCAGTGTTTTGTTTAACACATCATCATATGAGATGAAGCACAGCTGTCACTTCAGAAAACCTGGACAGACCGTCTCCTCAGCTGAAAAAACATGGGCAACATTATTTTCCACAAGCCAAATTATAGATTTTAAGAATTTATTATTTAGATTTTTTTTTTTTAACACAACGGCTTTTTCTTTTTCAAATTTGTGTTTTTTTTAAATGCAACTGGTCCCCAATAAAATATCCCATCAATGTGCCATCATTAAGACCAATGTCATTCAATGTCATTCACCAATGTTTGTCTAAAAACAAGGACAAGATGTTTCTCTGGACAATGAGTGAATTGTGGTGGCACTAAATAATTAATATTTTTGCTAAAAATTAAAAGACCCTGGCTTCTGTCGATGTATAATGCAAAGCCATCACTGTTTATGCATGATAAACATTGAAGATTAATTAGCTTAAGCACAAGTGTAATATGAAGCTAAAATGGGTGATTATATGTATTTAAGCCCAAGCATAACAAATCTACTGGCTTAAATTAATTTGATAAACAAATGGGAAAAGTAGGGTTAAGGTTCAAGGGTAAAAAACTCCATTATCTCCCACTCCTCACTCTGTGCTTTCATGTAATTATATGTTAGGTTAGACAGAGTTAATTGAATCTGGTCCACTCAATTTGTTTACAGTTTAGCCATAAGGATTGGAAGCAATAATACCCGACTTTCAACATCAGACTAAATGAACAAGTAGCCTCAAAATAAATTCCTATAGGGGGTTTGTGCACGGAGCTTTGTGCATGTTTGTGTGGCTGTTCGTGCGCACCTGCATGTGCTTACTGTGAGGAACGTGCATGTGAAAACAAGTCTGCATGTATTTTTGTGTGGCTTGTGTTTACACATGTTCCCACATGGAACACACACAAATTAGCCATGGACGGATATTCAATTAAGTCCTTTGTCAGTGGTCTATGTAGGGGCGGGACAGGATGCACAGTACAGTAATCCGTGATGAACAACAAGGTGGCAGCTCCATTGTCTGTCTGACAGATAGAAATTACTTGCAGGCGTCCTCGACCAACAGATTAGACCACTGTTGGGGGGCGAGATAAGATGGCAGCCAGCGGTATGGAAGGTGCCTCCTCTTCCAGCTCAAACAATGCCTTTAATCCATTCCCTTCTCACAATCAGGTCGTTTGACATTACTTTTCAGGATCCCACGCACTCTTCCCCTCCCTCTTTCCCCTCACTCATTCCACCTTTCATCAAGGGGAAGGCTTAAAGCAGAAGAGACTTCATCATGTAAATTAATTTGTGCATTATATTAGAAGTCCCAAAGCCAATGTCGAAGAGACTTTCACTGTACCTTTATCAAATCCATTAGAATTGTACCTTTTTTTCCTCCGTGTCCTATTTGGCTTTCAGTCTGGGTAACTCCTGGCCAGATGAGTTATATGGCAAAGCACAATTTTGTGTTTAATTCATTGCTCACTGCCTGCTTGTCTGCCAGCCGCGAGGCTCTGTCCTTCCTGCCAGTAATGTACTTCTTCATAGTATTTTATTATTGAATCATGACCTTGGTGGGGTTGCTTTCAGCTGAATGAAATCACAACTCTATAGATTCACATTGCAGTTGTCTGACCTTAAAATACTGTCAATAGAGGATTCACAAAGTATGTTAAATACAATATGACCAACAAATCCTTGACACCAGAGAATTTATCATTGTAAGACACAATAGAGCGTATCTTTAACTAAAGTTTAAATACAGTCTTTCTAACTAAAGCACATACTGTATATTTCTGTCTTTAAGTGAAGTTAGACTTTTGTAAGTTTTTCTGACATCCTAGATGTAACTTTCTCAAGCCGGGTATAAGAAATATCGATGCACTTGAGTATCGCAATATTATGTGAAGTGATACTCAAAAACAATATTGATTTTTAATGAACAGTTAACATGGAAAGACTCGTGGTAGTGTTGTAATCTACTGCAGCCATTTGACTCTTTTACTCTGACGTAACAACATAAACTGAGACAGAAAGAAGTAAGCACATATTTTTTTCTTTGGTCAGATGGCACAAAAATTAGTGCTATAATATTGGATTTTTACAGAGACTGTGATAAATACAAATGTAGATCCCATTGTTATGATTTCATTTTTATAAAAGTTGCTCACATTTAATGCTCATGTTGGTGTGTTCTTTCTATTATAACAGTTTCTCTAAAATGAAGTTTACAAAACAAATCATGGTATATCGCCTCGCTTGCATTATCACAATATATCAAATGGGAACCCCTGTATCATTATACATATTGTATAGCCAGTTGCCAATACACAAGTACTAAATTTTACATTTACTTTCAAGTCAAGATTATTTAGCCAGTAAAGTTTCACTCAAATGCAAAACAAACAAACAGAAAATAGACCAGTGAGAAATATTGATGACCTGACAGAAATTAGCTGCAAGAAAACAGAGGCACGGAGGAGGAGAAGAGATGAAACGCTAAGAAAATTTCATATCACCATTATAATAACCACAAAAATCAAATGCAGAAATGATTTCTACCATCTAAAAAAAAATTTTTTTAAAATCTATCAATGATTTGAAAGGCATCATGTCCTTTGTGATGTAATGTCATGTTTTTATTGAGACAAATTAAACCCATGCTGTGCACTCTGTGTGAACATGGTGTTAATGATAATTAAAACTTGTAACAATAATACTAATCGCCTGAAATTTTTATCGAGGTTTATCACTAAACAGGTAATTGTTTTTTCCCTACTTGGAAGACGGTGCTACACGTTATACACTACACACTATATTGAATATGAGGAAGATGAACATGTACAGTAAATCTACACTCAATATAATGTAATATCTCAGTCCTTAGTACTCTGAATGATGTGTCTGATCCATCAGTTTTCATCATTGGCTTTTGGGCCAATAAAAAAGTAGTGTCATGATGGTGAACGATCCATGCAACAAGCTTGTAGACTTTTTGTTTTATTTAACCGAGTCCACAGAAGACAGCTTGGAACATAAACAGTTAATGTTGATTTAAAACAATTAGTGGAGCCAACAATGTAAACTATGATACAACACAGTACACAATTCAAGCACAGCATATGTGGCGATAAATAAGTGCAGTGCAGGTTGATTTATGCAATAAATGCACCTGTAGGGAACTGTGCAGTAAATCCTCGAGCTCGGTTGATGGATTTGGGTAGAAAAGCTTGTGCAAGCGTGTGCCAACAGTTGGGTATGTAAGTGTTCATGTATGGACCACCTCCTGTAAGCATTGATCAACCACATCCTCAAACATCCACGCTATGTTGCCAGAAGGTTCCACCAACAGCTGTTTGTTCCAGGGGCAACTGCCTATTTTAAATTTGCTTAAGTAAAAATGATTATTGCCAATTAGATGCCCATTAATTGTGCAAGCATGGGATGCTGCCAGCTGTTTACATAGGGGAGAAAAATAGCCCTTCTTATTTAATTTTTCCCTCAAAGCCAACAGCAGATTCTCTCAGCCAGCCACAAAACATACAATTACACAAACACAATTGGTACAGTAAATCCAAAAACAAAAAAGAAGGTACTGTAGTTGCAAATAGTTTAGTTTAGTTTTAAACTCAACAGAATGCTAATAAAAAATGTATACGATACCTCTTTCAATACCAAGGCAAAAAGAGAAAAAGCAACAGGCAAACAAAGTGGCATAATTTTTCTCTACATTTTTTTATTAATACCGTGCACAGTGCTGGAATGGAAAAAGTCACTTATTTTGCTTTTGCTGCAAGCAAAATTTCAGGCAAGACCAAAAAGTCTGAACATTTACAGTAAGAGATTCTTCTTTTTTTTTTAACCACTTCCGTATTTTCAATAATATAGTTAACAAGTATTATATCATACGGATATAACAATACCAAAAACTCAGTATGATATTAAGATGATAAAAACTCCAGGATACTATATTTATTGTGATATTTAAGCAAAAAAGAAAGATAATGACCAGAAAAATTCCCCTTTTTGTTCATATAAGATTTGTTTTTCCTTTGAACTTAAAGTGCTTCT
>JAJHUR010073814.1:12740-28282 GCA_027495735.1 Lutjanus campechanus
GTGTGGCTGTGATAGGGATGGAACATAAAAGCGCTCTGCCCTGCACCTTCATAGCAGTTCAACTTTCAGCTTCCAAGCTATCAACGAACACACTAATAATTGCATTTCATAAACGCCAATCAAAAAAAACATTAACTACTTTATTTGTGCCATCAATACAAGACTGTTTACGTAAGAAAGATTATTTATCATCTTCTCCCTTCCATAGCTCAGAATTACTACCCGTGTATATTCACCACAAAGACTACTAATTGAAGTATTTGCATACTGTATAAAACATGGATGCAAGATTTTGGATTTTTGCTGATATCCAATATTTGTCAATTCATTTTTGCCAATAATGATACAGATATGCACATATTTTTTCCACCTAACAACAACTGATGAGCAATCATCGCAAAGAGCAACTTGGCAATCCACTCGCCACACCACAAACTCGCTTGCATTTCGTGCGCATCATGTTTTTGGTAGAGATTCACAGATCAATCGGATACTGATCGTTATGGGCCAATATTCATTAAAAAAATATGTGATTGGGAGATTGAGATTCAGTCACCAATAGTGAAAACAGATGATGATGCAAAAAAAGGCCAATTTTCAGTTTAGCTGGTGTTGTGTTGCATACTAATTAGGTACCCAAAAGAAGCACTTCACCCCGAACATATCAGTTATCCACCCCGTGATGCCTCCACACGAATATAAAATGAATCCAAAACATGCAATCGAGACTTGTTGAAGTTGATGGTGCTCCAGACTTTTTAAAATAGCAAAACTTTATCAAAAAGTCCATTTAATATTCTCTGACACAACTTGAGCAGCATAATCAAAGTCTCATTTATCTGGCTGTATGTTCAATATTTCAAAAAAGACCTCGCTAATAAAATCATTTCTGTCGAACAGCCCTGAGGGCAAACTAGTACTACACGTGGACGCTCTCATTCACACGGCTGAGAGCAACCGCCATCAAGTGGTGGAGTCAAATGATGTCTTCACGCTAAGTTGCCAACACGTTTGTATTTCAAAAGTAACTCTAAACATTTTCCCTGATAACTGTCTTGTCACTCATGCACATCACATGTTTGTTATGTTAGCGAGATAGATAGCTAGCTACTTCTTCTTGTTAAAACTGTTAAATTACAGTATTACGCTGCTGACACAAACTCAACACGTCCTGAATCCATTTCAAATAAAAAGCCCTCTTGCATTTCAGTGAACAAAAACCGTTAATTTCTAAGCAAGGCTTTTATTGTGGAACATTTGCAGATACGTGTTGTGAAAACGCACTGATTTGCAGCTGACTAAACTGTGACACCTGGTGGTAAAATTTGGTATCACCGGTCCAGTTACGCTTAATATCAAACTGATTACTGCTACACCAGCTACCACAATAAATCACAAAATGATCAGCATTGTGTATTGGATGATGTGGATTCAGACAATCACCAGTCGGTCGAGACAGTGTCGGGGCGATACGATATTTCATTTTAAAGCCTTTATCGGCCAATACAGATTATACACCAATATTATTGTTCATCCTCAGTGTGGAACCTTTAAAAATTACAAGTGTTGTAGATCGAAGTCTCCAGATCTTCGTAAGGAAGAAGAACTGGAGTAATTTTCAAATGCAAAAACACAGGCACAAACACGTACATGATATGTGACAACTGCTCATGAATCGGTGTGTTTAATCTGTTGGTGTTGATTGGGACTGAAAAGGAGTTAAGTGATAGTTTAGTGATGCGTTTTAAAAGGAAAGCACTGCAGCAATCTGTTGGTGAACGTTCACAGGGAGAACCCACCACCACAGTGAGCCTCTGTGGCCGTGCAGGGTGCTATGCCTCCTAAGGGGTATTAATTAAGATGTTGAAGGAATAAGTGGGATGGGACTGCGACGGGGCACAGTGTGCGTTTGATAGGAGAAAGGATATTTTGGCGAATTCCAGTCTGGGCATGTTTTGGGGGGCCCTTTGAGAAGGCGTAGTGGGAGCATCTGTGAGGGAGACGTGGAAAGAGAGAGATTTTCAAATTTGTGTGCCTGTGTGTGCGTGTGTTGGTGTGTCTTTGTGTAAATGAGAGAGAGCCCTGCTGACCCCAAGTTGGAGTGTTCTGGCTACACAATTAAATGGTGTTGAAGCATGAGAATGAATAATCAATCTGCTTTATTATCACTGATGTGAAAATTATAATACTGGCGAAAAATGGCAAGAGGGTTAGAATATTTCCTTATTCTCACAAAAGCCTATAACAGAATTATGTGTGTGTGTGTGTTTTTGGATTTTGTGAATACTTTTAACTTGTAGACAAAAAAAAATCGGTAGGTCACAGAGTGTGTCTACAAAAAGATTATTCTGTCAGACTGAAATATGTCAGTTGAGTATTACACACTCAGACATACCTCAATTTGCTCATATGCAGGAAGCAGGCATCATCATTGTATCATATCAAGATGGGAGGATGAGGGAGGAAAATGTTTAAATTTGACAAACAGAGAGGTTTTCCAGTCCAAGTGGGTGTAATTTTGGGATTAGGATTCGCTGTACGCTGGTTAGGGAACATGTATATGATGTGAAGGTTAATCACAGGCTGCAGTTTTGTAATGCTAGTCGTCACTGCATTGCAGTGCAATCAGCACTGTGAGAAAATAAGTGGGTCACAATGCGAGACCTTGATTAAAATCGCGGTGATTATAGTGCGGCTTCAGCTCTGATTTTGTGGGTTTCCCAACATCTGTCCTCGCGAGGAGGAACCCATATGAATGAAAATAGACACACAATATAGAAGTGTAAGCACGCTTGCAGAGATGCTTCATGGGTGCACACACGTGCATGCTCCCACTTCATAACATACAGATGTGCACATGCACACAAGAAACACCAAGAAACCTCATACAGAGCTATCTACATACTTCACATTCTATAGTTTCTTTGTCTGTTTTGACACAACATACAGAAAATGTGCATTGCAGCCATTGTTACTTAATGATTGACTCTCCTCAACTTATTATTTCTCTTCATTTTTCAGGTATCGAAACACTATGAAATGAAACATTGTACTGGTAACATTTGGAGCTCCAACGACTGATTGAATAATCGATTATTAATTAACTATTTTGATAATCGATTAATCGGTCAATGACTTTTGTTTCAGCCAAATTTGGAGTCCTTACATATCAATATTTTCTGGTTTCTTTACTCCTTTATCACAGTAAACTTATTATCTTTGGGTTGTGGGACATTTTCTGACATTTTAATAGACCAAATAACTAATTGATTAATCGAGAAAATAATCCACAGATTAATACACAATGAACATAATCAGATGCAGCTAAACATCTAACACTAAAGATTTCTGTTGATTTTTTATGCTAATTACAATCAGATTTACTCAAAGCAAGAAAAAACTAGATGCACTTTTTACACTGAATGAGATTGGGAGACTAACGTTTAACATGACATATCTCAAAAAACACACATATACATAAGCACATTAGGGCTGCAACTAATGATTATGTTCATTATCAGTTAAATAAATTGTGAAACATATCACAATTTCTCAGAGCCCAAACTAAGATCTTCAAATTGCTTCTTCTGTCCAACAAACAGTCTAAAACCCAAAGACTCTTCATTTATTACCATAAATGACAAAGAAAAGCAGCAAATACTTATATTTAAGAACCCGGAACAGCAAATGTGTCACATTTTTGTTAGAAAAATGGCTGTTTATCAACCTAACTGGCAATTAAGTTTGTTTCAATAAACTAATCAATTAAGTGACAAATCATTGCAGTTCTATAGTGCATACTAGCAGTGTAAAAATACCAAATAAAAACACACAAACAATCACAGACCTGACACTTACTCTTACCAACAAACAAAAATATGCCATAAGGGAAACAATATTCAATATGATGAATTGAATTGCGTGTCTAGTGATAGTGTAAAAGTAGAATAACCGCATGATCGATACAGTTTTTCCCTTTTGTCTCTTGTTCCTGCCAAGTTCATTGGGAGTGTATGTGGAAAACAAAGTACAGGGTGAGGGAAACAGTGCTCGTGCCATTTAACAGCAATGTGAAATCAATATATATTCTGAAATGGCAGGAAAAAACATCATTGTAAACTAGTTATTGACGTGTTAAAGTAATTTACACTTGCTAGTACAAGACAGATCGTGGCAATATTTATTTAGCTGGCAAGCTGGCAGTGGGAAAACGATACGGCAGCTGCAGCTATCACCAGATGCTGGTGTTACAATGTCCGTCCATCAAATCGTCCCCCCTCTACCCCCCTCTTCCTACTCTATACCCTCCTCCTTCACTTTCCCAAATGGCTGGCTCCCTTTTCGCTGCAACCTGACAGTCTTAAAACAACTGTATAATTAGAGCTGCATCTGTCACACAGGTTTATTCTGGCTTTCAGTTTGGGAGTCGCAGGCTGCGGGAGACACTTGAGGACACAACACCAGAGCAAAAGGAGGAATGGGCAACAAGACTTTGGCCCACAAACGCTGTTTGTTCACTTATGTAAATGTTGGATATGAGGATTTTAAATTAACAACAAAAAACCTTATACATATAATGAAGTGCTGCTACGGATTGAGTTGTAGAGCAGGGAGAAATGCCTAATGCCATACCATCAGACAACGCTAACCCTATGCAAGCAACCTCAAAAGAACGAAAAAGAAAGAAAGAAAAAAGCCAAAGGGTGGAAAAAAAGGGGGAAATATGCAGCTGTATGGTGAGCTATCCCACTATCAGCTGCTGCAATTAGGGAACACAATGTAAAATGTCACAGCGGATCTGTATCATCGGCAGCCCTGTCACAGGAAAAGGCCAGGAGGAGTGGAGGAGAGGGGAAGCGCGGAGTGCGGCGAATCCCATCGGCCTGGCCTGTTTTAGTAACGTGAGAGGGAAGAACATGTAACGTTATGGCAGGACAACTCTGGGAGTCTAGTTCAGATGCTGTCATGTCACCCTGACTCCTATTAGGGAGGGACAGAGACAGAAAAAAATATGATTAACTGGCGATATGCATTAGTCTTCTGCAGGTTGATGAAACGCAAGAGGGCAAAGGTGCACATGAGGTAGGGATAAATGTGCATATATCAGAAAAAATTAAAGTTCATGAAGTATGAACGAATGTTTGAATGTACTTAGGCGATAAGCATGCACATCAATCAAAAAATGTGTTATATGTGGTAATCTATAGAAGTACTACTGAAAAATAAATGAGGAATAAAGTTTTGGTCAAATTTCTTATTCTAGCCAACATATAAGCTGACCGATATTGTGACAGTTACCTTACACACATTGTTACTGATGTATTTAACAGTATTTGTTTTTTCTGGTAGTATGTTTCTTTCCTATAGTGGGTTTATTTGTTGTAATATATTTGCTCTAGTAGGTTATTCGCTTTCGTCTGTTTTCATATGTGTTTTTAGAGTATGTATAGCATTTCAATGTTTAAATGCTTGCTTTGGCAATATGTACATTGTAATGTCATGCAAAATGATGCATACAAATCTGGGGCTACAACTTTTCATTATCTATCAATCTGTCAATTATTTTCTTCATCAATTAGTTGTTTGCTCCATAAAAGTCAGAAAATGGTGAAAAAAGCTGCTTTCCAAAACCCAAAATGTTGTCCTAAAATGTTTTGTCCACAATCCCAAAGATATTAAGTTTACTGTGAGTAAAGAGACCAGAAAATATTCACATCTGAGAGGCTGAAATCAGAGGACGTGGACATCTTTCATGTAAACTGACACAAAACAATTAATCAAATATAAAAAATATAATTGTTGCAGCTTTAATACAAGTGATACAGTTTACAGTTTCAATGCCCTGATATAACTTTGGTCAATAAAGTTTAGTTATCCTGTCTCCATTACATATCTTTGTGTTTTGAGGGATAATTGCAAAAGATGTGTGTCTAAGCTTATATTCTATATTCTGTATATTGCATTCTGTGTCAATAATACCGACCAATATATCAATATCTGAAATTCCGGCTCCTTAATATTGGTACAAGCCCAAATATTCCAGTATGGTCAGACTGTACAAATTGCTTACATCAACACTGACTCATTTTTTGAGAGATCACAATAAAATGTATACAGATGGAATGAGATCAAATAAAAAGGGAATACGCACTAAATTGAACCAGATAAAACAGTTTTCCTCCCCCGTCCTGACTGAATTGCTCTCCCGCTCCCACTTTCCATCTATATTAGGAAAATAATGGTGACGAAAGATGCCTTTTAATTTTCAGCTCAGCATCATTTTGACATGTGTAACCGATGAATCTCCACAGGATATAATAAATCATTTGCAGATTTCCTCCCGTTTTTGATCAAGTTGAGATGACCAGACTTCTGCCCAGACTCATTACATTTGGGGAGCAGATTGAAAGCACGCCTAGGCACGCTCTCTGTTATTGTCATTACACACCCTGCTCGAGCTTCTGAGCAACTGTAGAATTATCACCTCTGCACAAGCACACACAGACTCACACTGGCAGATATCTGTGTTAACACACAAACACATGAGAAGCAATTATTGTATTTGTTTGAAGGAGAGCACACTCCTAATGCTAATTTATGTCTTTGTCTCTCGTCTAGGTTAGAGGCTATGATCTCTACATTGTCAAAAACATGAAACTGCAGGACAGTTGATGGTATTTAGGGACAGAAAGAGAGCCTGTGCCTCCTTGCTGGATCAGGACTACCAAACAGATGCCTGACATGAGGGGCCACAGCATAATATAAGCTCCCTCTAGTGGCTTTAGAGTAGATTGCGAGTGGCAGTCATGGTAGAGGAAGGAGTCATGTCCCTTTTTATTGCTGTAAATGAAATATTAAAACTTTACTTCTGTTTGAAAATCTCAGCGTCAACTAACAGGAGGTGGTTTATTTTGTAAAGCTGTAAATTATCCATTTTGACCTAGTCATGCATGTAATTGTGTATGAAAAGTAGAAAAAGAATATGAAAATATTTTTAGTGAATCAAAGTTAGCAGGGGTAAGTGCAGCACAGCAAGTGTGTGTGTGTGTGTTTGTGTGTTGTGCGGGGACAGCTGCCCGCCGAAGGAGACGGCGAAGGTTCACTTGCAGTACCACAGAAACCCCCCAGCTGGGCTTGCCACTAAGGAACGGAGATGCCCAGGGAGAAAGATAAAGAGAGGGAGATGTGGAGAGAGTTTAAACGAGGGAGCGAAAGAAAAAGAGGGAGGAAAAGAGGAAGCATATGAGAAAGAGGGAAAAGTGGAGAGCGTGTGTGTGTATTCATATTTCGCCTATTTTGCCACAAGCTCTTCAAAGGCTACATCTTGCCTGCAACACATCTGGGAATGAGAGTGAAAGTTGAAGAGTTCCTACTGCTCTCCTCTCGTCTCAATCCTCCCCCAAACTCATTTTGCTGATTCCTCTTTTTTTTTTTTCCCTCTTAGCCCTCATCTCTCCATCTCTCGCCTCCCATTGCCTCCTTGCTCACAAACTTGGCAGCTGTTGTCCAGCTGACCTCGCCTTGACATCAATTTTGTGTTTTGTTCGGATTGAAATAAAACACTATACCCTTTTTTTTTAAATCGTGCACATACTGATGTACTTTAAATGCAAGAACAACATGAGCAATAACAATAACACCAAACAAAAAAAAAACAAACAACCAAACTAAAGTAGGACAATGTCTAACAGCGGTGTGAGTCATTTGGAAATCACCTGCACCAGTTGTATAAATATGAGCCTGTCTGGGGCAAGAGACATCAGCGGATCTAGGCTTTTTCTATAAACACAGAACACAGCAAAATGTTCAGAGAGTGAATACTGATATGGAGCGCTGTGATTCCTCTGAAGAGGCGTCGGCAGGTTAAGAGGATACCTTTTCTCTATATATTTCTACTGTTTTAGTCACGGCTGTGTCTTCTTTCCAATTTCACTTTTTTCCCTCTATCTTCCTTTCTTGCCAAGGTTTATCCCTGAGGTGTCCTCTGGGGCTACCTACTGGATAAGCCATTTGAAATGCATTTTCTAAAGAACCTTCCGTTCCATTTTTGAACTGCTGCTATCTCTCAAAATGTCCTTAAGAAAAAGTGCGAGGGAAAGAACGGTAGCAAATGTTTTAAAGTACTCTCGCTGTACTTTTTGTGTGTAGTTTACTCATACAGAAAGGAGCCAGAGTTTCCCAGCAGCAGTGTGATACACACTTCTGGGACTGTGATCTGTGCTGGTGGGTACTGCAGAATGTGACCTGCTCTGAGAGGAACCTCCACTGTGCCAGTATTGTGCAGCTCAACAGGGGCTGGTGGAAAGGCCAAGCACAGAGGGCACAGTGGGAATTTGGGTGAGATCATCCGCTGGTAAAACTGGCTGAAGTCTCTCCACAGCCCTGGACACAGGATGTAATTAGATGAAGGCGTTGGTCTCAGAGACAAGGTGGTCTTATATCAAGTCAGGATGATTCATATACTAATTAAAAATTAAAGTTAAGCTCACTATGATTTTAAGAAGGATGACATAATTGAATTGATACAGTAAAGCTGCAACAATTAGTTGATTTTTTTTTTTTTTAATTGTCAGCTATTTTGATAATCAATCAATCGTTTCATAAATTTTTCAAGCAACATTTGCTGGTTTAAGCATCTTAAATGTGAGGATTCATTTCTGATGGCAAACGAAGAATCTTTCAGTTTTTAACTGTTGGTAGGACAGAAGCAGTAAATTTCATTTTGGGCTCTGGGAAATTGTAATGAGGATTTTTCAGTTTGTTTGTTTGTTTTTTACATTTTCAGGGTTCAACAGTTAGGATTGCCCACTTGCCTGGGCAAGTAAAATCTGGCTACTCATTTGCCCAAGTGGGCAAGTGAAAAAAAGAAAAAAGAAAAAAAGAATTCAACTTTTTAATAATTTACTAATATTTAAAGTAATTGTTCATGCAAATGGCAGAAAACACTGTTTTCAGCCTCTAAATTATAGAGCTGAACCTAACCCATTATACTGAATATCTTTGGGTTTTATGCTGATGAAAAGAGACATTTAAAGTTATTTACCAACCTCTAAGAAAACAATTTGTACAGGGGCAAGTAAAAATTTACTTCGGGCAAGTAGTTTTCTGACCCACATGCCTGATCAGACCAGTATTATAGACTTAATATTAATAATTGTGAAAATAATCTGCAGGTTAATCAATGATGAAAATAATTGTTAGTTGCAGCTCTAATATACAGTATGAACAACATTAGTATACAACATACCGTAGGACCCTATAATGCCTGTTTTTTGCATATTAAGTAATGCACTTCTTGCTCAGTATCTTTAAACATCTGAAAGGGCAATCTATAGACCTAAGGCCATGATCATAAAGTGCATCAGTGTGCCACATCATGGACTGCAGCCTGTTCTGTCAACCAATTATGCCAATTATAGCCAGAAACCCCTGTGGTGTTTTGATAAGACCTTCCACAATTTCTTCCAATGAAGCAATTTGTTCCAGTATTTGTTTACAGAGAGAGGCTGTGACTTGCAGCAAAAATAATATTTGTTATCTCCATTTGCCATCAGAGCAGAGTGAATCCACCACTGGCTAATCTTAACCTGGCTTTCTCATTGAGGTTTAATCTGGTCAAGGCAACTTAGCATCTAGTATGGGGAGAGTGTGTTTATGTGTGAGGGTGTCTGCGATTATGTGTGTGTGCGCGCATATGTGTGTTTGCATTTGAGGAGGGTGCGGAGGAGAAAGATAGACAAGCCAGTCATTCTCCTTCTGCCCCCTCCCTCTCCCCATCCATGTCAAGAACCAATCACGTGTGAAAACTTGCCTTAACTTCCCGTGCCTGTGTGACTACAGCGTCAGAGAGAGTTTGACAGATCTGTGCGCCACGGAGGCGTCTCCCCGCCATTTGGCATGCCATGCGCGTCTGGTGCGCTGGAGACTGCCTGTCAAACGCCTGTGAGTCGGTGGCGCAGCCAGGGACCCTACGGAGCGCCAGATGGGCCATTAAGGTAGTATTAATGTAGATGCCATCGCTTTTCTCCTCTGACTGGGACATGCTCTCTCGAACTGCGAGCAGCTGCTGCCATTTACTAGGACAGCTTCCTGCTAACTTTGGCCAACTGGCATCACCACTGACTGGCTCTCAATGTAATGATACACTTTTTCTTCCTACTATACCTGTGACTTTTGTCTTTCTTCTCCCCCCCCCGTCCTCCCTTTCCAGAGGTTTCAACAGGATAGAACTGATAACTTCCAGCTTTCCCTGCCATGAAAGTGTTACACAGACACACACTCGTGCACACGCAGGCAGTGATTCCCTCTCCCTTCCTCTCACAGACACACATGCACACATAAAAACACCAGCAGTCTAATAGGAGTATAGAAACTGGATCCATCTGTACACCCACTCTTAAGCTCATAATCAAGGCATGATATTCAGTAGTGTACGGTTATTTCTGTTTATGCCCTACTGAGTGCTAATATCATGCTTTAATTGAGAGAAAATTGGCTGTTGGCAAGAAACAGAAAAGAAGGTTACCAAAACCCCAACCATGGATAAGTGTTGCAATCAGTAATATTCTATTTAGTTAAGTAGCCTAAAATGGGATGTTTTGAGATCATTATTCAAATCACATTGACAAAATCCTATTATGAGAATTAGTTTTCCAGAAGGAAATGTACAGAATTATTGATGTGTAATAAATGTGCTTTCAGCATTACATACACTAGGGGCATATTAGGAAACAGTGGGGCATATGATTCAAACTGAAACAAGGTCACAAACACCATATTCTCTCATTCACACTGAGAAAATAATGCATATTTCAAGTGCAAACTTTGCATAACAAACAATGAAGAATGCCTACAGTGAGTTTCCGAGTGCTGCAGAAGTCATCATACTGAACTGAACTATCTCAACGCTGTGGCCCTAAACAAGTCAGAGGAGAGAGTGAGCAGTCAGAGAGACGGGTTTGTCTTGGTAACTTTTGAAAAGACGCAGGATCTCCAGAGGCGCAGGTTAGCCTTCCTACACAGCTGAGACTACCTCCCTCTGTTCCCTCTGTTCCCTGTCTCTCACTTGCCTTGCCTCTCATTTTTCAGCAGAGCCCAAGCATCCTTTGAGGTGCCCCTAGGGGAGATGGGTATAGTAGTTTAGGTCGCTGTACACCCACACTGAGTTCCCACATACTGCATAAGCTTGTAACTGCGGTGTAACAATAGACAAGTGATAGAAGTATATGCTATACAGCGACTTTATTGTCTGCCAGCCTCTCACTTACTTTCCCTCTCTCTCTTTCTCTCTCGGCAGCATCAGTCTGAGAGTGAGATGTGGGGGAGGGCCGTCTATGCTTGCGTCTCAAGAGGCAGCTCAGATGAGGACTACAGGGTTGGCATCACCGGTGGTCAGTGTTGAAATCAAACGCACCGTCACCGAAGCGCAGCGAACACTTATGCTCCCGCACAGCCGTTAGTGTACTCCTGGTATCAAACTGACACTTTCTCCCTTGGCTGCTCCTGACAAGGAATTTCCTCGTCGAAAAATTAGCTGTACCTTGCCAAGAGCACAGCGGCAATTTGTACAGTAGTGAATAGATTTGATTCTGAGTAGATGAGATAAAGGTTTATTGTGTAGAATAACAATATGCAAGCCCAGAGGGTACAAATGCATGGCACTCATACAGTAGGAATTGAAAAAAATAATAATAATAACATCCTTTACTGCTGACCTTACTCTGTAAAATGAATATTGAACCAGCTGTCTGTCAACTCAGCCTGATTTGAAAGTAATTTCAAGAGCCTCTTCAAAAAGTCACTAATCAACCTCTTCCAACAATGCAAACCAATTTCTTCATAGTTGATTGAGAACAGCAATTGCTATTTTGGTACTTGGACTCCATGAATAGGGCCAGCTTTCTATCTGGGTATCTACATATTGAAAAAGAGGCAAACTGGCACTAATCAGCGTGTCTGCCAAGTAACCGATGCAGCAGAGAGAACCACATACGTTTTTGTGTGTCTGCCTGACAGCCTGACAGACAAGATTAAGAAGCAGACAGTTATTGCAAAGTAAACTTGAGGATGAGGAAACGGGGTCTGTGTATCGAAGGGAGATGGCGCAGGGATCCATTTCCCACAGCTTTATCCAGGAAATCCAACCTGCGATGAACAGGATCAATTCCTTTATTTCCAAGGTGCATGTTATTGCTTTGCCATGCAAATGCTTTCAAAAGCACAGTAATGCCATCCCGCTATTGTGGGGGAATGATCGCTGCACCAGGACAAGCAAGCCAGGCTTTGATGGGTGCAGAATAACGCTGTTACAGAGCTAAGCAATGTGTGTGTGGGTGTGCTGCAAATAGGTTATTTTGGATGTTTTTTTTTTAGAAGAAAGGAGGCATTACTGAGGCCTATTGGTGCACTGAGGTATACTTCCAACCAAGGCGATTAACATGAAAGGAAATATCTAATGTTATTTTCCACTGCTGTGAAGAGAGAAGCAGAGAAAAGCCTGTAATCACATTATTATTTGTGTCGGAGATCAAGATCAATCAGGGTTAAAGCGTGTCACAATGTTTAACAGTAACAATGGATGGTTGCTTGTGTAGGAGATGCACACAACACAACTGGATGTGTGATATTGGGGCTAGGGGGGGTAGGGCGGGGGCCTAACGAAGACTAAATTTCTAGCTTTTTGTTTCTCTTTGACCAGAGTTGTGTTTTACATTATACCTGCATTCTGATTTCATGATCACACACAGAGACTTGTGCTACTATATTCATGGGGACCCATCATTGACATAATGCATTGCCAACCCCCTTAGCTAACCCTGTCTATCACTAAGTATAGTATACTATAACTATGTGCCTAATCCTAACCTAAATTTAATTCTCCACCCAAACCCAAATCTTAACCCTCAAACAGTCCTACTGTAGAATCTACTTGAACTACTAGAAAGAAAGTAGTTCCAACAGGAAACTACTTTCTATCTTGAGTAACTGGGTCATGATTCCTGAAAAGAGACACCGGAGTCACATTTTTCAAATGTATTTCTTGGGCACCACAAGCCAAGTGCCATTTAGTCCTTTATCTTATATAATTTGGAGAGACGGCAGAAATCTCTATGGTCAATATCACAAAAACAACTCAATCTATCAGCTCAACAATCTAGATGGATAAAATCACTACAGGTAAAATAAGAGACATGTATTTTTGATTCTGGGGTTCAGCATGTTTGCCCCACAAAGCTGGTCAGACACCAAAAGTATAGGGGGCTCCTCAAATACAGTTAAACAAGCCCACATGCACACAGGCCCACACAGAGGATAACACAGTACTTAGGGATCAAACAATTGGCATTTGCAGTCGCCTGGTAGCTCAGCTGGTAGAGCATTTGCCCCCTTCTACTGAGTCTGTGAGTCCTCTGCAGCGGCCATGGGTTCAAGTCCTGCCTACATGTCATTCCCTCCACTCTCCCCCCTTTCCTGTCCTCACTCCAGCTGTCCTCAAACCATTGAGGCTTTCGTTAAAAAACTGGTGAAATTATTTAAATGTGTGTTTACTTTTTCTTGATAATACTGATAACTGATCATTTAGGTCACTTTAATTGTGATATGAAATTTTAAGATTTTTGGAGTTTCATCTCCGATTAGTTTAGTCAGAAAAATTGTGAAACATCCTCATCACAATTTTGAAGAGCCCCAAGTGACATCCACAAATTGCTTCTTTGTCCAAAGACTCTTCAGTTACTATCATGAATGAGAAAGAAAAGCAGCAAATCCTCGCATTCAAAAAGCTGGAACCAGCAAACGTTTGACATTTTTGCTCAAAAAAATGACTGGAACGATGCATCAATTACCAAAATCGCTGGTGATTTTCTTTCTATCAACTAACTGATTAATCAACTAATCGTTGCAGCCCTATCCCTTCTAGTGAACTTTAACTACTGTAAATGTGAGTAGTTTTTCCTAATAACATGCAGGAAGAGAAAGATGAGGCACCGTTGGAAAAAAAATAACACCAGTGTAGAAAAAAGCTTCACTCCCCTCAGAGGCCTGTACTGGAAACATGGCAGCATCTTAGTGCATGGGGAGAAACTCAAATACAGACTACATCAGCATACACAGACCAGACAAAGCACTGAAAGAGCAACACTTATTTTACAGTATGTACACAGCGCCTTAAAAATGAATGAACAGAGGAGGAGGGCCAGAGATGGAATATATCATTCAAACAAGCATGCAGAAAAACATTCTGGCTTTTATGATCCCTCTGGCAAACAGGTGCAACAAACCCATTGTGTTCCTGCAGAAAGGGTGACTGCTAAGATTCTGTCACGAGATGTATCGAGCCGGTGAGCAAGCGAGTGGTGAGAGGGAGATTCAAACTTAATGAGTGCTTTGGCAGCTTGTGTGGAAAAGGCAGGGAGGCAGGCAGTGATTAACGGAACACTTCAGAGTACAAGGCACAGCGGTGCTCAAAGAAAACAGTGATGATCTCCACTTAATCGCGGAGAAGCCCGGAGCATCTGCCGCCAGAGCAGGGCAGCGGCACCGGCGAGCTCCCGCTCCGCTAGGCTGTCATCTCCAGAGAGCTGTGGCCATATGCTCGGCTCTGCCGCAAACTCACAGGAAGTTAATTTTCTGACAAAACACAGGGATAAATATGACATTCAAACAAGTTGTGCTCAGCCAGGCTGAACACGGATGCCGTGCCAAGCTCAAGCTGCACACGTGTCACACTTAGGAACAGAGTTTATTTTCATGCTCCCACGGTCGCTTTTTGCCTAGTTTTGTACAAATGCAGACAATGGGTGGTACTTTTTTCCCAGCTAGGAGGTGTTAACCTACTTAGAGACTTGGCTATGTTATGTATACAGGGAGAAAAAATTCATGCACACAAAAACAAACAGCCTATGGTATATGATACTGGCTTGTTACAACCAAAGCTACCACAATAGCAGAGCCAGTGACTACTAATTCTTATAAAAATGTTTATATAACGCAGCACATGAGAAGTAGAGAGGGACTGTCCTAACTGCATACAAACACATCCCTCAAAACCCTGCAAAAATGACAGTGTCATTGTCATAATGAGGGGAGAGAGAAAGAGGGCAGAGACATGAGAGGGGGAAAAAAAATAAGATTAACTTTCATTTCCGTTCACAGACATATAGCTCCCCACGGTGTGCCATTAAAATAATGTCAATCAAACCATTAAATAGGAGCTCTGTCTAACCTTGTCTGTTGCAGGTGAAATGCCATAGCGGGCCCGAACAATGGGCTCGCAGGTGTGAGCAGAATCCCAACACCTTATCACTGGGCCAATAAAGAACAGAATATAGTGTTTCTCAGATCTCAGCAGTCTGCTACCACTCCATTTCAGACAGTAAAGAGAAACGGAGCCTTAGGGGTGAAGCCAGCAGTTCCAACCTACAGATTCTTTACAACAATAGCCAGTATCATATAGTATGGAGTCTGGGGGATAGCTGGAGGTGGAGCAGCTTTTCTGGTCCTACTCTAAAAAAAAAAAAAAAAAAAAAAAAAAACACAGGGGG